>VDFB02185043.1:0-29320 GCA_007258455.2 Sequoia sempervirens | reverse complement strand
TAACAAAACGCTGAGCCTATTGTGCCTTCTATTTGTTATTTGAGTGTTGTTCAATTGTTGTGTGATAGCAAATTGTTGAGTCTCTTTTAGCCAACAAGGAGTTATTGTGATTGCTGTTTCTATTGTGTAAGAGTTAGATTGCAAGCCTCTTTAGCTGCAATTTCTTGCTCCAAGCATGTTAGAAGTGAGTTTTGTTCTAGAAGTTTGAATAATAAAATCATGAGCCTCCTTTGCCTTGATATAACATCTCGGATTTCCGTTATTTATGTTCTACTTTTATGATCTTGATTTCAACTTGCATTGAAGTGTGTAGATGTTTGTTGAGAGAGAGTTTATTGAAGTATTTTGTCAGAAATCAACCTTGTTCATTTCTAGTTTCTCTTGCTCTGCTTATTACTTGAGAAGTTAGAAACGTCTTTAGTTTAAGTTAGTTGTAGTTGAAGTTCTTAAAACAGAAAATCTTAGCTGCGGCGTTTGTGTTTAATAAACTCCAGCTCTGTCGATCACCAAAAAGATAGGCAAACTTCTAGTTCTTAGTTTACTTTCTTTCAACACCATGAGCAAGAAGGAGCTTCCCCTCCTAATTTAAAGAGCAGTTTATCTGTGCATAGCTGTTCGTTTCAAATACACATTCCAGAGGTGCAAATTTAAACGCCAACAATACTCATTACTCACTTTCAATTTAACTTTTGAAATATTGAAAAAAGTAATCACAAACACATGGAAAGTAGAATAAAAACCAACTTGAATAATAATTTCAGCAGCATAAATGTAGGATAAACTATCATTAAGAAATAGTATCACAAAACTCTTATTGGGATTTTAGGATAATCATTAATCCCACAAATCAATGTCTTTAAAGCTAACCACTTCAAAGCTAGAAATAAAGTACTTTAAAGCATAAAACTAATCTAAGCAAAGCATATATAAAAGCTCACTAAAACAACCTAAAAATAAGCTCTGCAACAACTTATCCTAGAATACAAACTGTTTAAATATAGGATTAGCTAAAAATAGAAAATATAAAAAATCCCTCTAGTGATTTTTACTATGTTGCAGGGTTCGTACCCACAGGCCTCGAACCCGGTTCGGGTGCGAACCCAGTACGGGTTCACCTGTGGGTACGCGCTGGGTACGCATAGGGTGCGTGCCCAGCGCGTATCTGGCCCAAAGGTACGCGGACCGAGGGGTACCAGCCACGTACCCGGGCATACCTGGGAGAACCCATGGCCCAGCACTTAAAAAGTGGGCCCAAAAGTTAAAAAAAAACAATTTTTTAATTATTATTTTGCCTCTTAACCCTAAAACAACCCAATATGAGGCCTTTCAACACTAAAACATTTCATTTTTACCTCTCATTTTGCTCTCTCCATATTTTCTCTCCATCTTAGCATTTTGAAGGGAGGTGATTGCATTCGAAGGAGATCGATTGTGGAGTGGCAAATAGCTTCTACAAAGGAGATTTAAGTGTTCAAGGTATGCATTTAAACCCTATTCTTTAATCTTTTGATGAATTTTTTTAAGTTTCTTAGTTTTTGATGGATTTTTTCAAGTTTGTGAAGAAGTTTTTCAAGTATATTTTTTTTTTTCATTTTTTTTATAGATTGCAACAATGGCCAGTAGTCAAAGTTCAATGGGTGGGGAGGGAAGCCAAAAGTTCAAAATTGATAAAGGATCTCCTTTATGGAGTCATACCACAAGAATTTCACAAATTCCTGGAGGTGGGGGGTTTGTTTGGAAGTGTAATTTTTGCAATACACAATATAATAGCTCCTATTACCGAGTGAAACTTCATTTTATGGGCCCTAGTGGTAAAGGGATTAATATGTGTGAGGGCCCAGATGAGAAGGGGTTGTCTGCTGTACAAATAGCAGCATTTATAAAAGAACAAGAAGATGCTGACAAATTGGTTGCAAGAGGAAAACAAAGTAGTTATAGTTCCGGAAAGAAAAAACAACAACATTACCCACTCAGATAGTTAGGCCCTCTAGACATCCCTTCTTGTCTATACCCTCTACGGAAGAAGAAGATGAAGAACCAAAAACCACCACCCACAAGAGAGGTCCATTAGAGAAGGCATTTAAAATGGAGGCAAGAGATATTGCTGAAGAAAAAATTGCACATTGCCTCTATGCCAATGGTCTTCCATTCAACTTTGTGAACGTTCTACTCATATTGGCGTGATATGGTGTTTAATGGGGTCAGTGCACCTCCGGTTTCACAAGTCCGGTATGAAAATGCAATAGGGTTTTAGTGTTCACAATCTTCACTGTTGTTCAACAATAGAGCCTGAGCAAAAAAAAACTCAGAGTCAGTGATTCCTCTACTTGGTTTCAAACTATGCGATAGGGTTGAGGCTTCAACAAAAAATAACTCAAATATAGCGATGTGCGAGAAGCTTCTGAGATTATTCGCTATGTACTTAAGAATTTTAAAACAATTAATGTTGTTATCCTTGGGGTTTGTTTGAGTTGCATTAGACTAATCGCAACCTTTGTGAGCTTCATATACATCACTAAAGAAGGGTGCTCGATCACACTTGAGAAATTACAGTTGGGTGAAGAAATCTACATAAGAAGTCAACATGAAATGTGGAAGACTAGTGCTAGTGATGAAAAATATTTAAGAGTGGCAGGAATCATCAAAGGGAATAGTGAGATAGTTGAGGATAACTGCACCACAGTCGAGTAGCATCAGGAATGAAGGTGGGCAGTCCAACAATGGGATGAATGTCCAAGGGGAGCAGCGCATTCGTAATGGTGAGGAGAGACTATCTCAAATAGGTTTATAAGCATTTGCCATCCTTTCTAATAGATTTACATTGTTATCACAATTTTCCTATGTGAATTCATGAATAATAGGATCTCTCCATAAATAATATATCACAACACTAGAAGCTTTGGGATAAACAATTGTTCAATAGCAATATCTTCAAAACAATGTTTAAGTTGAGCTTACTTAAAAAAAAATATAACATCTATGTCAAAATATAGGAAGTCAACATGAAATTTGAAAAAGATAGTAACCCCTATAACAAATATGGTCCCTATATAATTAGTACCACTGGGCATAAACTCAATTCTTATGTAATCAATAATAAAGGATGAACATGGATATTCAAGAACACATTGAATGGACAGCATATGGTAATGGAGAAACAACCTAAGTAGCTTACATTGGTTCTTTAAGCTTTAGTTTAACAAATAAATAAAACATTTTTAATTGACAAGTCTAGAGTGCATATTAAACACTATGAACATATAGTTAAAACAGTTATGAAAGAAGCAGCCAAATTTTTTATGTGCTTCTTGATTGACCAGTCTGGAGCACATATTAGACAGTATGAATATATACTTAACACACCTATGAAAGAAGAATCCTAAGTTTTTAGCCGCTACAACGAGTGCAGCTTCATCTGGGGAGGATACTTGGTAATTGATTTCCTCTGATGTGTTTTCACCATCTGGTAAGGCACTGTGACACACAGCAAGACATCTAAAAAATTCCTGCAAATTTTATTTTAAGAAAAAAATTTAAAAATTATTATTCCAAAACTTTGCAATATACAAGTAATGCAAAAAAATCATCAATCGCTACGAGTTCTATAACTTTTCACATGTTTAGTTTACAAATAGAAGATTCTCGGAAAATATGCGTCCATTGTTTTTCTTTAAAAGGAATACAAACCAAAGAATCGCACAAACTCAATGAGTTGAATTTACATACTCTATTTGCAGAGAAACAGAAACTGAATGTTTGGGGACAAAATCATGCAGATGGTAAATAACAACAAAAATTAAAAAAGGTGTCTTTTAAAATTAAAAATAGTTACAGCTATAGTGGAACCGTTGCAAAAAATAAGACACAACAAAAATTAAAAAAGGTGTCTTTTAAAATTAAAAATAGTTACAGCTATAGCGGAACCATTGCAAAAAATAAGACCACTAATGTACATTTACATAAGCATTAACCTCTCTAAAACAATTGCCATTTTTTTAGAACAACATTCAAGGATTGAAACCAAGTCTTTTCCTCATTATGATTTGAAATCATCTTCTTGAATTGAGAGATATGCCGTACTGCAGAATTGGGTTGATGTCTTTTTGTTTGGTTCATAGACATATATGTAACTATGAATCTAATACAAAGAGATACCTTATTTCCCATAAAGGAACAGACTCATCTGTTAGTTCTTTAAAAGCATAGTTTTTGCTCTCTGGATGATCATGAATTACAAATTCTTGAATGGAAAAATAAGGAAACAGAATGAATCTTCCTATTAATTTTCTCTTTCACAAATTAAAATTTGCCAAGCCCGTAATGGTTTATGTAATGACCCCTTCTAGGAGACATCCCGATTTTTACCTGAGTGACTATTTCATTACACAAAATTGTTTAACGAATAGACTTCTATAAGGTTCTCTTTAGACTTTTGCCCGCTATTTGGCCTAAGGATGCAAATTATAAATCTTTATGATTGATTTGTATAAGGTATGCAGGCTTACATCTCAGCATATTAATTGTTTTATAAATATATGTAATAATTTGTTCCTTATACGGATTATGAATATTTATTCTCTGTGGGAAGTATATATGAATGTGAGATAACATTATATCAATCTTACATCAATATAGAATATCTCATATATCATTATATATATTTTATACATCTATATATATCCATATAATCCTCACACTTATATACTTTATCATCTATTATATATAAACCATTGATATATATATATATACATATACATACATACATACATATATATATATATATATATATATATATATATATTTACTCCATATAGATTACTTCATATATCATATATGTTACTCTCTCTCTCTCTCTATATATATATATCTATTATATATCTCTTTATATATCATTGATCATATATAATATCATATATTACTTTACACATATCTGATCAGATATATTATCATATATTACTTTACATATATCTGATCATATATATTAACTTATTCCCTTTAATCTTTCCACCCCGCCTATTCTTCTTTCTATTCAAAAATATATAAGTATCTCTTTACTCATCTAAAACTGATCTATTTCTATATATAAGTAAATTAACAATATACATATACTGATATAAACAGATTGGTGATGTACAAATAAATGTATATAATTTCTGAATCTATCCTAAATAGAAGTAAACAAGGATGCACCATGATAAATAATAAATAACACTAATAGATATTAGTAAACAATAACTAATGATAAATAATAACAATATACCTATTGCTTATATTTCTATAATTTTCTGATTATATTACCAACAGCAGTACGCATATTTATTTATCTATCCTATAAATTCTAACTACACTACATTTGGAAGAAACAATGCTTAAGACACTCAAAATCCTACTTTCCAAAATATCGTTGAAAACACATAATAATTCTATGCATACAGATCGTAGCTTTTGCAGCCTACCGATTGCAGCCTTTAATAACCTGGGATTCACCCAAGTGCAGTATCTTATTCGAATCCTTATGATGACTCCTTTATTGATGCCTTTTAGATTGCTTTTGACTTCTCTTTATATCCGATCCATGTCCTTGGGTCGTGTCCCTTTGACCAAGGGTTTTGTCTTATTTGGGAATCGGTATGATGTTTGAGCTCTCCACACCCTTTAATATCTTTATTTTGTCTTTATTCTATTTAGTGGTTAGATTATTAACAATGTTTAGTGGTTAGATTACTTTATTGTATTTTGTGATTTCTTTTGAGTGTAGATAAATATATTAATAGTATTTATAATACTCAGATTTATTATTATATATATTTATAATATTGACTTATAGATAATTATTAATATTTGTATTTATCATAATTGTCAATATAATATTATTTTATATTTATATTTTATATATTTTAATATTCATTATATTATAATTATTACAATGTTACTTACAATATTTATAATTGTAATATTGTCTTGGAATTATGAGATATCAAATGGCTAGCTATTTAATTATGCTTCTAGATGTCACAAGTTTTCGGGGACATGACAGTATATTTTAATCCTTGTGATTGTTTCAACAAAGTTGTGAATGGTAAAGTAATCTTGGTAAAGAAACAAGAATCTCATGCAAGAAATTGATATTTTTCTTACATCAACAAAAGAGAGGTATTCTTTCCCTAAGGAGGTTGTACATTCAAGTTTTGTGGATTATGAGAGCGACTTGATAAGAAGGAATTTCAATTCCATGAGAGATGTTCACAAGAGAGAAAATTCAATACAAGAAATTGGAGTTTTTCTAAGGACATCAAAGAAGAATTACAGTTAGGTAAAAGTTAGATTCTTATTCTTGAAGATAGTTTGGTTCTAGAGGCACTCATTACATCAAAAATCTATGTTAAGGATTCCCTACCAAAATTTTTGTAATGAGCCTTGCTCAAATCTGACCTTAAAACACTTCAATTTCTACTTTGCAATTTCGTCAAACACTTTGTATGCAATATATGAAGAAGCTGAGATGTTATTTTCAGTTTGTTGTTTGATGCAAGAACGTATGCCAAATGATTTTGAAAACTTGAATAACCTTCTACAATTACTATGTACATTTAGATGAATTATAATGCTTCTCTATGTAAATTTAAAATGCATTCCAATGAAGAACTAAGTGCATAAAGTGCATCTACAACCAAGAGGCATTTTGTCAAACACTTGGCATGTAAGTTCTAAAGTTGATTACAATGCATAAAATCAACTAATAATTTGAACAACTTCTTATTACTCCTTCAATGAAAATATCTTTCCAATACAATGATGATTTCAATTCAGCTATGACTCTTGGCAAATTACATAGACATCAAATATGCCAACTGCTAAAAATGAATGGAACCTACAACTATAACTTGTATCTATTATGATGCAATACAATCTAAATAATAAACAAGGGAACCTGGATGGATGAAGTCGCCTAGCCTTGTAGATGTTGAAGCAACTCAAAATCAAGCCAAAAAGTCTCCTTAAAGACCAAATCGAACTCCTCTAATATTCGCCCCTGTTTACTGATGTATGCAGATATAAATTAAATCTGAACCTATTAATGCTCCAAATTGTCTCCAAAAGGGCCGTCCCTCTTCCTTGAGCCAAGCGCTTCACGCCTTGATGGAAATCGAATTTAATTTGAAGCTCTCCTTGCAAAATCGTGGCACTATGTATGCTGGTATGAACTTCAATTTTCTGATGAAAGAAATCTGAATCTTCACCACTTCGATACACCTCCAAATGCATTAATAAGAGAAGAGTTCTAACCTTACAAATGACTTCTATACTGCTCCTATCAAATTACATCCAAAAATTGATGCTAAATAGTCCCTCTATTAGCAGAATTGAATTTCCCTACCAAGCTGATAAACAGTCATCAGTGACTGGATTTGAATCAGAATTCAACAATAATAGCTTTGTCCTCCAAAAGTGCAAACAATGAGGAATGGAGATGCCAAAATATTCTCCAATGATGCCTCCAATATCTTCAAATGAATCTTTAGCAAAATTAGCCAAAGGCCACAAATTTTGTGCAAATAAGAAGTCTGAAGTAACTCCTCTCTTAGCTGCAATAATTCAGGTGATATTTCACACCCTCAAAATTGCTATATCAACGGAAGTTTGCCTTCCTTGGTGATAAAAAGCAATTCCATGTAAAACCCTAAGCTCCACGAGATGAAACAACAACAATATCCAAATCTGCCCGCCGAATGGAGCCCAAGATTGATGTCTATTTATTCTTTTTTCCCAATTTCTGTGGCCGGAATATTCTTTTTGGCTCTTATTTAAGTGACTTTTATGATTTAATATTTTATTTAAGTCACTTTATTAAATTAATTAAATATAAAGTTACCTTTTAATTTTTATTTTATTTGATAACTTTATAAATAATTAACTTAATACTACTTTTTAATTTAATTAAAATAATTAATTAGTCATCCACTTGAAAAATCATTATTTTGGACAACTTAATTTAATTAAATTCAATTCAAATCAAATTACCTCTGTAAAACGTGGGGTCATTACACCTTGACAGTTTCAAGCAACTTGAGAGTGGGCTTCAATGGAGTGACACAATGAATTTATATTGAGATCAGATCATCCCCGTCTACAATAGATCCCATGTATATCAATGAGGAAGCATGTGTTGAGCATTCAATGGTTATCAATGAACACATGTCAGAAAGGGCTATTATAGAAGATGAAGAATGTCATGATGTAATGTCCCCTTCTTCGACCTAGACATTCAGGGAGGTATTATTAGCCTATTTTGTTCTTGTAGGCTAATTTGGAGAATTAAGAAGAGAACATTTTAAATTAATTAAATTAAGTGGCCTCAAGCTTTTGGCAACTTTATTTAATTAATTTTTATAAAGTGACTTAAGTTAAAAAAAGAAATAAAATAAAGTCACTTTATGAGACCAGAAGGTCATTATTTTGATATATTATTTTGATAAAGGTGAATTTAAAATTATAATTTCTCAAAAGTTCTATCAGGAGATATAAAAGTGAAATGAAGGAACTCATTTGAACATCTTGGACATTTTATTTCTCTCAATTGAAAGTTTGGACTGCGAAGTTTAGCTACAAGCCCTAGGGCGAAAACCCTAGAGGTATTTGGCTTTGGGAATGAAGATTTTCCACTAGTCAAATTTATCGTGGATTCACACAGGATTCACAATTGTGCTTAAACGGAGATTCTTATTAACAATTGTCGACACCAAAATACCAAGTAAAATTTATTGAGATTTGCAGGCAAATAATATAGGCATCATATTTGAACATAAATGATATAGGCATCATATTTGAGTAGCTTAAACTACCCTAATTAAATTTAAGGCAAGTAATAGGATAACATGAGATATGTACAATGCGAGAGTTGATGATCGCATTGAAATTTTGCTCTCAAATTTTCTCTCATTTTCAACACAGAGCACTTGGAATAATCAGCTAGAAAATCATGGCCCATCCCACAAAATGCAAACAGAGCAAATAATCATCCTCCGAATAGTAAATCAGCACGAACAACATTAAATAGGGTTGAATGTCTTTAAAAGCAGAAAATCTCCTTATAAACTTGCCGATAAAATAAGGCTGAAATACTTAAGAATAGTTACAATCCAGGCTACTAGTTCAATATAGACAAGAAAGCTTTTCATATTTGCGTAGACACTCAAATGTAAATCATTGAATACCTTGCATACTTCTGGATTTTCCTCATTTCTCCAAGCACCTTCCATCAGCCGTTGATCGCAGAAATTGAAACCCTTCTCATAAAATTCACATTTAGGTCTGTTGACATGTAACTAAAAGTGCAGAGAATAAATTCCTGGACAAGTACAGAATTTACAAAGATTGCAATAGAGATAGTCTATGTGAAACTTCCAATCATATTAAACATGTATTCTTTATTCATGTGTCCTGATTAAACAGCAATCGTTCAAAGAAATTACTATTTGGGAAAACATAACATATTTATCTTTAAGAACAATTGGAGAAAAAAAGTAATTTCCAAATTATACAACTACATGCATACCTGTTCAGAAGGTAACCTCATCCTGTGAGTATCCAATCTTTGGTTATCTGATATGCTAGATCCATATATAGTTCCACCAATTGAACACTTGCAAAACTCCATTACATTTTGAGTCAAGGTCCCAGTCTTGTCTGAGAAAATGTACTCAACCTGCACAACATATTTGGCATTACTAGCAAGCATTGCATCCAATGTACACTAAGATATATCTTAAAATAAGTTCAGCAATACTAGAGACACAAAAGAAAGGAAAATTTACCAAATCCAATCTGTTCTCAAGTTAAAGTATGAAAAAACGCACTTATTTATTCAAACATTTACTATTTCAAGCTTAAGTATCATAAGAAGCAAAAACTAAACATAAACTGAAAGCCATCACCAATAAGCTCCAATCGTGACTCCTGCAATGAAGTCACACCCGCGTCCAACTAGCTAGTATCTTGCAACTTTGAAACTAGAGCCCATCGTGAGGGTTTTTGTCCTCAAAGCTCAAGGATTCTATCTCCAATCCAATAGCACTTTGCTATCTCCCAATTGCATAAACCAAATAAGAGCATAGGGTGGGTTTATATAGAAATCAAGGCTTCAAAATTTGAAAACCATTTCCCTCCAAAAGGGACGCCCAACTCCAAGCAATATTAATTTATTTTAATTTTCATTAATCTCCTCCTTTTTGGGTGTCCAACTTAGAAAATCAAATTCTTGCCCTTGAATCACAAGTTTAATGTAGTTAGGGTTACAACTTAACAATTAAATGCTTTAAGCCGAATAATCTTGGTTTAGATCCTGTAATCATGTTAGACAATATTGGAATACAATTTTATATGGTCAAGCATATATAAGTAAAGTTTTATCTATTTAAATCTTGTAAATATCTAACTATTTCAAATAATGTAAACCACACAATATCTATAATACACATTGGAAGTTGGATCATAATGGGACTTGGATGAGGAGCATGATAGGCCCGCCCAAAGCTATCCACACCAAGCCCAAGGGCAGATATACCATCCCTCTTGGCCCTCAAGTGGCCCTCAAGTGGCGCACACAATCATACCACATGGGGTGGCCTACTTGGCGGACAACTTGTATCTGCATTCCCTACCCTTGCTGCCTTATCCATTCCTCTTATGACTGAAACTTCCTTAAATTCATCTCAACCACCAATCCATATAGAGGTTGGGGAAAAGGCTACCATAGGAGGCCCATAGACATCCTCTCCCTAAGCCCAAGGGCGGATATCACCCCCTTGGCTCCAAGTGGCGCACACAGTCATACATCATGCAGTGACATACCTAAGAAGAAGTCTAGTATCTTCTCAAACTACTGATATCTTCCCCGTTCCTCCTCATGATTGCTTGATGAGTAAAAGAAATACAAAATATATCAATAAGAAATATATCATTACATACAATAATCATGATAGAGCATACCACAATATTTATCAACACATAAGATGGCTATGTTCACAGCAGTGATTGTAATAACTACTAATTCTGCCCTTGAGTGCAGATAATTAACTCATATCTGCTCAATTGGCTTCTGTTTGATCCCTTCTAATATTCTGCAATATTTGTTGCCTGAATAATGAATGTATTTCTGAAGATGATTGCTGATTTAATATTCAGAAGATATTAATGTTTTTGTTGGTTATATCTACTGCTATACTCAGAATTATATTCCAGATTTCTTATCCTTTTTTCCATTCTATGATGTCTCTTGCAAATGATGTGACTCCCCTTTTATACCTTCCCCTTGAGAGGACAAGTCACATCCCTTCATAAATAAGACCCTTTGCCAAGAGTCATCTCGTTTCCCCAACAGAGCACTTCCTTAATTATTATTATTATTTATTTTGGTGTAATAGGACCTCCAAGATGCTGTACCAAATCAATTCAGGGAAGCACCTTACCTCTCTCGGCTTTCACTCAGAACCCGATGGCTTGTGGTTCTAAACAGACCTAGATCATTAACTAAGCCCTTCTCTAACTCGTCACAAGAGTTACCTTGTGCTTCACCTTGGAGTGATCTAACACTTTTGAAACTAATTACTTCCTTGACCTCTAGAAGCGATCTAAGTGCCAACTTCATCACCTTGCTTGAATTGCTTGCAGGGGAGTTGGAGACACTGATTTCTTGCATTTCACATCCAAATGAATGCATCTTGCTTGGTGTTCAATCTTCAAATCACCCGCTTTCAAGAATTTGCCTTTGAAGTGGCCTAATCCTTGTAGCCCTTACCAATCAGTTTTCTGACTTTTTCTCTCAAACTTGTCAAACAACCTACCAATTAAACTTGATTTCTTGATACCCTTTTTGAACCTTTAAATTCTGTATAGGTTTCAAACTTCGTTTCTGCTGTGACAGTTGATTCCAACATTCATATTATAGGCAATTAGCACACCTAGGGTTTTAACTCTTCTTTCCTTCACCCATTCAAATGGATTGATGAGGTTTCAACTTTAAAATGTTTTAGCTAGTGATGAAAAAACTCCGTGCACTTAACTGCATTTATGGTCGGGACTGCACTTTCCTTGCTCGGAAGCCCTTTCAATTTTTCCAAACTCCTAACCGGGTAGCTAACACTCGCCTAGGGTTTGGTCTGGCAAAACATAGCTTGACTCTCAAGATTTCCTACTGCTACATATTTACAAATGACTGACTCCACTCCCATATTCCACCAGTCTTAGGAGAACCCCGTGGTCAGTGGCTATGGGGGAGTCATTCCAAAAACTAACTGCTCAAGACTGAGAAAACAAACACCCTACACTCTATTCTAGGAGTTAGAAATAGTAAATCTACTCTAAGAAATTTGAAAGAAAAATAAAAGTTACTCTACACTATCTAATGAATACAAATACAATGCTCAAACAGCAAATATGACGCCTTTGATAATACTGGTCTCAAAACACACGGGATTTCCAGTAAACACAGAAATTTGCTAACTGCCTTCTATTCCACACCACAAAATTTGATTACAATGATCATTCACTGCTAACTACGAGTCTTCACCACTTTTAGATGCCTTTTCCACACTTCAAGGGCAGTTGCTTAAGCCCTTACTCCTGATTTTAAGGGATTCCACTCCAACTAAAGTGCATGCAACCAAACAAGTTCATCATGCAATCTTGCAACATTCTTGCAACTCTGCCTTCATCCTTCATTATAGGACCTCAATCTCCTTAATCTCGAACCAACAGCTCCTTAACTGTCCCATGACATCTTCAAACAACGAGGATAGCACACTAAATGCTTTATATCCTAACATATGCTGTCTTAAGCTAAATACAACATTTAACAACATGATTACAAAGATGACATTAATCCTAATGATTAACTCATCACACTCAACCAAGACCTTCTAAGGTCCAACCTAAACACACAAACATCCCTGACTTGGCTAAGGTCAGTACAAGCCAAAATTGCAACACACCAAACTGAAGTTAAGCCAAGGTGCTCCCAAAAAATTCATATTTATTTTATGGTTTCCTTAACTTATGAATCTGTTCTATAAAGGCATCACTTTCTTAGTTATTACTAGCACTTTAATATATCAATCATTCCCTTAAACTTACTGCCTTTAAATGATATAATAACTGTCTTTCTGATCACTGTTCCCTTAAAATACACTAAGCGCTGCCTTGGTCTTGGTTTGATCGCTGCCCTTTTACCAATTTCAAACGCTACCTGATACTTATAATATGTGTTGCCTTCATTAACCATATATTCATCGCTGCTCATATTCTTATATTATATAGGATTGCATGCATGGGTGTTCATCGCTGCTTTAAATACAAGTTTGGATGATCACATTTATCTTTAACAATTTGCTTTTAATATATATATATATATTAACAATTTGCTTTTAATATATATATATATATATTAAATTGCTAAACGTTTATAAATATATTATATTGTTATTTATTTTATTTCCATTTTAATGCTTGCAATTTTGGGGGCATGATAGTCCACCCCGCCCAAGATTGCTTGTCCTCAAGTAATCACAACCAAGATCCCAAATCAATCTTGTAGATTCATGTTGCTCCTTTTTGTGATGTAATTAGCTTTTGTTGTGGTACTTTGGTGTGTTCAGGAATTGAGATTTTCTAGCTAGTTACGCTCAACTTGATACTACAATGATATCCTTGGAGGGTGGTTGTTAGTATACTACTAACAAGGTTAATTCTATCCTCTAAAATATGAGGAGAATCTATTGTCTTATATGCTACTATTTCCCAATATCTCTCAACAACAAAACCAAGACTTGGAAATTGGTACGATCTGTTATTTAAGACAAGTTTTCTCTCATCTCATTATTGCAAGTATCCTAGGCTATGATACAAGTTCTTGTCACCCTTTGTTGAAATCAATGATAGAAAAATGTTTGCATCCTTCATCATGATAGATTTTGGGAGTGTTGTGAATAATGGCATTCCTTGTGCAAGCTAATTTGAGTGAAGCATCTAGGTATCCCTTACCACAGCTTGTGTAAGCCATCATTGTCTTTAGTTTTTTGTTGTAGTCAGTCGTAGTCGGCCGTAGCATAGTTGGCCGTAGTCAGCTTGTTACTTATGTTAATAAAACTATAGTTGTAGTGGGAATAATTAAATATCATGTAACTAAGTCCTGATTAGTGATAAAATGTTGTTATGAAACGTCACAATGGTTGGTTGCTCAACCACCACTAAGCGTTATATGTACTCAGTCCTTGTAGTCAGGAAGACATGATTGGATAGTGTGACATCTTTATGATTGTACGTGTTGATATTTACTAGAAATGAATAGAAGCATTCCATGTTTCAAGTATCTTATGTTTTCAGATATGTTGTTTAGTTCTATGTTTTGTGCATAATTTAGTTTACTTCCATAGTAAACTTTGATTTGCAGATATGTTTTGTTCAACGTACTACAGAAGTAAACTAGATTATGCACAGAACATAGAACAGAACAACATATCTGAAAACATAAGATACTTGAAACATGGAATGCTTCTATTCATTTCCAGTAAATATCAACATGTAGAATCATAAAGATGTAACACTATCCAATCATATCTTCCCGACTACAAGGACTCAATACATATAACGCTCATGGTGGTTGAGCAACCAACTGTCGTGGCATTTCATAACAACCTTTTATCACTAATCGGGACTTAGTTACTTGACATTTAATTATCCCCACTACAACTATAGTTTTATTAACATAAGTACCTAGCCGACTACGGCCAACTACGACCAACTACAACAAAAAACTAAAGACAATGACGGCTTATAAGTTGTTCAACCAAATGTGAGTGAGTACAATTTTCCCTAAATAAAGTATGTTTTATTTCATATAATCTCTTTAAACAATATCAATTTATCCCAAAGTTTGAAAAGTGATAACGATCCTGGGATTTGTGGGTTATGGACCCATAATGTAACTTATGTAATAATTTTGTGGTAGCTTGTTTTGACCTTTAATCATGTATGTAGAGCTACTCTAATCAAGGAAAAGGACTTAGGAGAAGAAGACCCTTCGAGGAAATGATCTACTCTAGATAGTACATATAGGAGTGAATTTGGTCCACAAGACAAAGTTCCCTAGATCAGTTTTGGAATATTTTGTGGACTTTAATGTTATTGTTTGTCTTTTAAGGAATTGACTATCCTAGGTCAAGATGATATCTCAGTGTCCTTATGTCTTGAAGTAAGATAATCTTAATCCATCTTTGTATCTTATTCCTAAATTTATGTGATAGCTAGTGATGGGCACATGTGGATTTCTCTTTAAAAATCAAGTTGTATTGTTAGATTCTATCCTTCCTATGTTAAGTTGTCACGATTGATTGTTTCTTCCTTGGGAAATCTTTTGATATTTTGATTGCTTGATGTTTTGATGGGTGATGATTGCTTATTGAATGCGAATGAATTGATTCATCCCTTAAGACACAAAGACACAAAGAATGATTTATACACGTTGATTACACATTGTTATCCCCACTTTGAACATTGAAAATTTCAAATTTCAAAGTGGCCTTTAAGCATACTTGAGCCCCGCCAATCACAAATAATGATTAAATTTGAAAACTAAAAGAGCTGATGCAACTACTCTTCTGGGCTTAGTCCTATCCTTATTCCAACCAATCTGGTCTGCTTTCACGTCAAGATGTTTTACCGTTTGCAAGATTTTAAGTTTCACATTTTTCATCAGCAATTTGCAAATGTGAGCAAAACTTAATATTCTGGTTGATGGAGATTAAAAGATTTCTGGGTTGTGCGCTGGAAGGACCATTTATTTTGTTGTCCAAATTTGAGAAGAAACGGAGTTGATATGAGGAAAATATGGAGGTTTTCATTTTCAGGTCAAGTCATGGTTTCAAGGTTTAATTTTGACAAGATATATTTTCAAATGCTTGAAAAATGAATAAATGCATTCGGGATATTTTATTCATGGTGATAATGTTTGTAAAGTTTTAAAAGAAAGATTTCATTTGAATTAAATATTCCACCCACATAACAAGAATTATAAAATCGGAGGTTTGTTAAAGTTCCAAACTCATCATTACGATTTCAAAAGAAGAAATAATTGATCACCCAACTCTTCTTGGATAAAAATAGCATGGCTTAAGTTTATACAAGTTGTTGGATCAGAAAATCAGAGTTTTGGTAACTCTAACCTCAATAAAGTGTCTCTAAAGTTCTAAGAAAGGCTTCTATTCTCTCTGACTTCTTTTAATCGGCAAATGATGGTTCTGGAACCGCTTCTGTCTCGGACCTCTCTTTGCACCACCAAGGCTCCCTAACTATGAAGCTTTGGGGTTTAGCCAAAATAGTCAATTCAGTTGGTCAATGACTCACTGATGTACAAAGTGATTTGTTGGAAATGTCAAACATTTGAACAAATGCAACCGCAAGTAAAAGTCCGGGACCTCAACTTCTACTTAATGCTCCTCGATCATGCCCATCAAAACCAATAAAGAAATATTTATAAGTTAACCCCAAAAAGATAAACTAAAAATATAAAGATCGAAAAGGCGAGGTGCAACGAACTATTTGATAAATGTGTTTCAAAGATGTAAAATGATCTCAAAACCCGTGAAAGTTCTAGAAAATTGTTTCTGCATGTCAGTACCTACTAAAAATAGAAAGTCATCAGTTTGACTTGCATATTATATCATCATGAAGCTCTTGAAAAACCCAGAAAGACTACGCTGACATGCATTGAAAAATCTTACATGCAAACCCTAAAAATTGTCCCCGAAGCCAAAACTGCTAAAAATAGAAAGTTGTCCGTTTTCACTCAAATTTTGCAAGTGAGGAGTTCTAAGGGTTCTAAGCACAGTGTAGCAATCAGAATTTGAAAATCCCTAAGAAATAGGCCCCAAATTTGGTACTTACTAAAAATAGTAAGTTGTCAGAATTCAGTGAAAATTCAGTGGGAACCTGCCTAAAGCCTTCTAACTATAATGCCAAGCTCAGATTTCAATTAGCCAACTCAATTTGACCTCAAAATAGCCTGAAGATTCAAAACCCTAATCTGTCAAGATGCACTCCAAACTTAATCAAAATTCCAATCCAGGTCAAAAGGCAAGTACATCGTCGAAAAGATACAAAGAACAAAGACAGATAGACACAAGACCCAAGCCAAAAGACTGAATGGAACAAAAATTAGTGGGGTCCCCATTTTGAATGGGGTGATGTGTGAAAAGGTCACAACACATTCCTCGAATCTTCAAATGATGAATGCATTTCTTTAGGTACAATTGTGTATTCTTCTTCTTCAATTTCATATTCTATGGATGAAGAATTCCCTGAAATTATCACGACAAAGGAAGAAAGAAATGATATGATAGCAAATGATCCTCTGTTGTTAGAAGTTGATATTCAGAAACATGATCCAACATTTGCACTCACAAGTTTCTTCACGTCACAAACTGTATGGAGGTTGTTTGATTCATGGTTTAACCTATTCCAATATGAATCATCAAAAGAATCTTCAGATAGAGAAAATTGATATGATTCCAAAAGATGTGACCAAGATCTTACAAGACAATACCAATGTGATTAAGGTGGACTTGGAAATTTATGATGAGGAATGGTTGGTTGGTCAGTTGTTCAAGAATTTTTCTCATCTCATGCGTTTTAGTATTACCAACCTACTGAGTTTACATGTGGTATACACGTACACACCCCCTTTCCGCAACGGGTCCTATTTCTCACAATCAGTCAATGGCTTTGCATTACCAATTCTGGGCATGCTCTGAGGTAGGGTCTTATGACCATGTATATACTTAGGTGGTATTTGTCGTGTTGGTTGTTTTGTTCCCTTTTCCATTTTGTCCTGTTTTTGGTTTGCTCATTTTTGGCTTGTGCCAAGTTCCCCTCCACCCTTCTGCACGCAGCACTCTGTTCTCCGACTTTTCTTTTGACTTCGTTGCCTAATGGACTAGGACTGGTCTACCCCAATGATTCTAGAGTTCTCTGCATTTCGCCAAGAAATACAGTCCCCAGTCAGAGCCAATCTTATCCCCCAATTTGAACATTGAAATTTTTCAAATTTTAGTGCATTTCCTTTACACACCCTTGAGCCTACTGAATCACAAATAATGATTAAATTTGAAAATCCAAAAGAGCTAATGGAACTACCTTTCATGGGCTTAATCCTATCCTTATTCCAACCAATTTGGCATGTTTTCACGTCAAGATGTTTTACCGTTTGCAAGATTTTAAGCTTCACATTTTTCATCAGCAATTTGCAAATGTGAGAAAAACTTAATCTTCTGGTTGATGGAGATTAAAAGAATTCTGGGTTGTGCACTGGAAGGCCCATTTATTTCGTTGTCCAAATTTCAGAAGAGACTTGATATGAGGAAAATATGGAGGTTTTCATTTTCAAGTCAAGTCATGGTTTCAAGGTTTAATTTTGACAAGATATATTTTCAAATGCTTGAAAAATGAATAAATGCATTTGGGATATTTTATTCATGGTGATAGTGTTTGTAAAGTTTTAAAAGGAAAATTTCATTTGAATTAAATATTCCACTTGTCACATCAAGAGTTATAAAATTAGAGGTTTGTTAAAGTTTCCAACTCATCATTATGAGTTCAAAAGTTAAAGAAATACCCGATCACCCGACTCTTCGGGATAAAAAATATAATAATAAGTTTGAAGGATAAGTTGTTGGATCGGAAAGTAGGGAGTTTTGGTAACTCTCTAACTCTCAATAAAAGGTTCTAAAGTTCCAAGAAAGGCCGACTTTCCGACTTCTTTGTAATCGGGAAATGTGATGGTTCTCAAACCCCCGTTTCGGCCGACCTCTCTTGCAGTACGAAGGCTCTCTAACTAGGAAGTTTAATGAAGCCGAATTAGGGTTGGTCATCGACTGTTGGATGTGTATAAAGTGATTTGGTTGGAATTGCTTTTGAAACATTTGAACAAATGCAACTGGCAGGTGTAAAACCAAATTCCCCAACTTCTGCTTACATTCCCCTGATTGTGCCCATCAAACCACAATAAAGTGGCATATTTTGTTAGGCAACCTCAAAAAGATGTAATCTTAAACAATACAAAGATCGTAGTATATACGAGGCAGCAAACTGTTTGACGAATGCCTCGAAAAGATGCAAATGATCACAAGACATACATGAAATGGACTTGTTGAGAAAGCTTTAGACTCTTCCAAGCAAATGCAATCGGCTGATCTACAACAGAAGGGTAACTCACAGCAGTGATGTTCTCTAAAGGAATGGCCATCCAATTATGACATTCACCAAGTTGAGAGTTTTAGGACAGAACACAGAGAGCATTGAGGAAACCATATTTTTGAAGAGATGCCGGTTCGATTAAATAAAGCCATAATAATCCTTCATGAAGAAAAGTTCCACTTCAGGTCACTGGTGCCTTAACTCGTGAGATTTAAATAATTAAGCTCTGGAAAATTCATTGACACTGCTAACAAAGTATATATAGCTGCGGACATCAGAAGAATTGGAGAAACATTGTATATGCCATACACCTCAATACCTCTGAACACACAAAGTGTCAAGATAGAGATAAATCCTAGGAATGATTCGAAAACATATCTTAAAGGTCTCAGTTAAACTAGCGTGAAGATATGGAGGTGGAAATCATATACAAGCTTCTGTGGCAATCTATGAATCGAAGTCAGAGGTTTCAAAATTAAGCAGCAGCTGCAGTCTTGTCAGGATATGTTCGCAGCAGTGAGATACGTGAGTCTTTATTGAAGCAACTTGTTGGAGTTATAAGTTCATATATAGACAATGAATCTCAAACAATTAGGCGCGCTTTGATGACTATTAAGATCAAACGGTGAGAAAAATCATTGGGCTCTGTTTCTTTGCTAACTAGTGGAATAATTGAGGTTTTCTTTTTGCATGTGATTGATAATTTGGAAAGTTGGCCAAAAGAGGAAAACGGAAAAGCTTCAAAGAAGGAAAGTATGAACCTGCTAAGGCTGAGTATAACCATGCATGTAGCTAATGTGTATGCGCACTATAGGTTAATGTTTTATTGGAGGCCTGATGTCACTAAGATTAGCGAAAAGTGTGGGTAAAATTGAGTAATGCCCCGAAGATGAAGTCATTTCATTTTCTTTTCTCAATGTTCGTTGCGAATTCAAAATAATAGAAACAATGCATCTAAGCGGTGGAGTAATAAAGGAATGAGAAGTGTCAATGGAGGGAATTCTTTGAATAAAGAATTTAACAAATTTCTTTTATAAAAAGAGATTGAAATTTCAATAAACAGTTAGGGGAACGAAAGAGTCTCATCAGGGAGTCTTATTTATTGTAAAAATCCTTCTAATAGGGCATCTTTTTCAGCTATTCGGGAGTAGGGGAGCAGCATTTTTCTTTAAAACATAGTTTGTTGTGCAGAGATGTTGAGTCTATGAACTCACCTTTTGTACTGGAGAAGTAAGGAATATATTTTTGAATCTGTGAATTTATGAATGTCTTCCTTTGATTGCAAATGTCCTGTGTGCCTATGTGATCATTTTCCAGTGCATTGTTCTGTCATATTGAATTATGTGGATGATTATTTCTTAGTCTTTGAATTCAAATCAACTCATCTATTGAAAAGGGGATCTGTTGTTTATTCTTCTCCTGGGTATCGTTTGTGGGTGTAGGAGAGGTGAACTTTGTGTCATTTTTCTGCATTCACTTAGTTCTGAATTCAATCTTTCACATCTATTTCATGGTTATGGGTAGGTGTTTTAATTGCATATCATAAGAGGGAGTTGTACCTCTAAAATTCAAAGGGAGATTGTTAATTCATTAGCAATCCCCAAAGTTGTTGGTAACTGATTTGTCTTCATTGTTGGGCATATTTGAGTCATTTATCTGATTATTTGAAGAGGACAATATGTTTACTAACACACGTAATATATGAAGTATATGAAGTATATGAAGTATGAAGCATGAATGTGAATACACGCAATACATAAAGTATACATAGGAAGCATGAAGCATACACATGGATACACGTAATACATGAAGTATACATTGGAAGCATGAAACATACACGTGAATACACATGATACATGAAGCATGCATATAAATGCATATCAGTCATGAAGTATACGCATCAATACACATAAGTCACGAAGTACACTCATGAATGCAGAGTACACACATGAATACACATAAGTCACATTAATACATGTAAGCCACAAAGTATACACATGAGTACACGAAGTCACCAAGTATACACATGAATACACATAAGTCACAAGAATGCACGTAAGTCATTATGTATACACATGTAAGTCACAAAGAATACATCAATACAAGTAAATCGCAAAGTATTCACATGAATTCACATAATACATAAAGTTTACACATGAAAGGCACATGCATATAGAAATGCATTATTGGCCTACTTAATAAGGTTGAATAGTTAATTCTAATTGAATGGCGATTAAAGTAGGTATGTCCCACAGATTGGCAAGAACATGCTCTGATACCAATTGTAATATCCCCTTTTGGGATAACCCTAATTCTTGCCCTATAATCACAAGTTTAATGCAATTAGGGTTACAACTTAACAATTAAATGCTTTAAGCCGAATAATCTTGGTTTAGATCCTATAATCATGTTAGACAATATTGGAATAAAATTTCATATGGTCAAGCATATGTAATTCTGTTTTTACCAACTTATTATTATTCAAAGATATTTTTAATTATAAATGAGATGGAATTGATTAAATTAAATTATTTTAAAATGTTATTTGTTCCTTTTTATCATATTCATATTGTTGGATGCCAAATTATATATTAATGTTGGTGATCTTAATTTTCTTAAATCTTAAGATAGTTTAAAATTGATAAATGGGCATTTTTGTGCATTTGTATTTAAATTATAGATATAATTTATAATCTTAAAACTTAATTATTAACACTGATAAATCCACTATATACGATTAACTATGATATATTAAATCTGTCTAATTTTATGTTTGGAGAAAAATGATATTACAATGTCGATACAAGATTTGCTAATAAAATACTTAATTGTTAGAAAACATAATATAAAACTCCCCTCTATTGACGTCACCTCAATCTTTAGCAACAAGTAATTGTAGATGCCCAAGAAACTACATCGTATACATTGTCTTATTTTATACAATTACATAGAGTTGCATTACATAAGTTAACCTTTTGAGGATGTAAATGTCAAGTGACTTGAGTAAACAATACTGCTGATATCAACATCATAATTTAAGAAACAAATTAGAAAAGAGCGTTATAAGTAGATAAATTGATTACTTGTGTTTTTACGAATGCTTACTAGTGTAAGAACGTTATATTATAGCTTGAAAGATCTTCGCCGCATGATTTTATATGAAATGTCTTTTGGCCTTGAAGTCGATCCAACGTTCTAGTTATACAATATTCTCCCATTCAATATTTCATGTTCTCATAACGCCATGGGTTTAAGATCATCACATCACAACTGATGCTTGTGAAACCTGATCCATAAGTTATAATGGCATCAACCGTAGCCTCTCAATAAAGAGACTTAGCAGCAGTATCTGGCAAGTCTAAATAACAACAAAATTTTCCTACAGATTTCCTTGCTTGCTCATGTTGGTATTGCATTCATTTAGTGCTCTCAAAGAAACAATGAAAATCTATAGTATTACGGGAAGCAATAAAAATATGATGCCCTTGAAGGAAGATGGAGCACTAAGAATAGTATGGTGAATAAGAAAATTATATATAATTGACTTGATTGTGGAATGCATGTTAAAATTATTCATGAACCAGTTATTTTTTCTACTAATCCACCCAACCCCAAGACATGACAACAGTACAATATTAGTCGTTAAATCTTTTCTATGTTCATCTTTGTCAATCATGGCATCCAAGTTGGTGTTCGTTTCTATGTTCATTTTAATGAAGAATATATACCAGACATGTAAAACAATTTTAGCCAACTACATAACTGTCCAAATATAATTATATCATGTTAACCAATAGTAGAAATTGATAAAATGAATGCATATAAAGGTGGTGTAAGATAATAAATATTGTTAGTTTTTCAGTTGTTAGAAAATAGTTTTGGAGATTAGTTGTTAGTTGTTGTGATTAGTTACTCGTTAGTTGGATTCAGTTGTGAATTCTATTGTATAAATAAGTAGTTTGATCAATGAATTGTATCAAAGAATTTCCTTTGTGTTCTCCAATTGTCTCTGCATCTTTGTGTTGATGATCTGCAGATCATCATTAAAAATATGTTTGTACTTATTTGATACCTTCAGATAGCTCAATTTAAGAGTACAATTATATGTTAACTTTTTAATTAAAGGATTCAACCATGGCAATGAACATTTGATAGATTTACAAAACACAATACACAAATTAGCTTGCATAATAACATTTCCATAGGGCAAATGGGAAGTTTGTACACAGCATAAAAATAAAAAAGAAAAAGAGAACCCAATACATGGCTAACTTCACAATAGCCAACAACAGTTAGGGCGAAAAAGAAATGGCATTTTTATGACTTAAAATGAATCCCTTACTGATAAAGAATCCATAAAACAAATAAAATCTTGCCTAATTCAATTAGACGCATCTAGCAATAAATTAGAGTGTCAAAGGTTTTTTTCCATGAATAAACTTTCCAATGTGAAACATACATATTCATGAATAGACTATCAAATGAAGAACCAACATAATGAACCTAGTACATGGCCAACTTCACAAGCGCCAACAACATTAAGAGAAATCATAAAACATTGGACGTCTTTATGCTTTGAAATAAAACCATCACTGATAAAAAAAAATCAAAAACAAAAAAAACATTCTGTAATACAATTGGATTTATTGAAAACAAATTAGAGTCTTGAAGATGTTATGAATAAATTATCTAATGTGAAACCAACGGATATGGTATTTTGATATATATCTTTCAAGTCCGTATGCTTAAGTGATCAAAACCAATGTGTCTTTTGTCTTCTGTAATTTAACATTTAGTATGTTTGTCATTACAAAGAAGATATGCATTTGTGTCTATGAAAAGTTTGAAGAAATTTGCAAACAAAGTAATTAGTTGACAAGACTTACCTGTCCTAATTCATCATTTAAGTTTGATGTCCTTGCTTGTGCTCCCATATTTGTCTCCTCGTGGAACATATTTAGATCCTTGTTGATGAATTGAGTGCTTTGGACAAATTTAATTATCTAAAAAACATCACCAAGCTTAGTCATATTCAAGTTGCGCATAAAAATGACCAATCCATTTTCAGGTTAAGTCCAAATGAATAAACACTTTTTCTTGGAACAAAAGAAAACAATAAATGTTTTGCACCGATTCTCGTCTTTTCTGCTTCAATAAAATTAGCATTAATTAAATATCAAACAATTTCCTAACACAAATAAATGAACTAAATTGGGAGAGAGAATAAGAATATAAATGACGAATATTGATATATATAATCGTATAGATTGCAATGACAAATGTTTAGAAAAATTCTACAAACATATTCAGCATTCTTTACATTTCATTCATAAGACAAATAAATGAACTAAATTGAGCAAGAGAATTACATTTCATTCCTGAACTAGATTGAAAGAGAGAATAAGATGTCACATCCTATTGTGAGTAAAAAATAGAATAAAATAAAAGATCATTCGATGAGAAAGTAAGGCAAGATGGGTAGGAAAAAAATAATGGGAAATAAAAATGGAAAGATAGAAGTTTAGTGAAGGGCTTGACATTGTCAAGTAAAGGGAAAGGAAATATTGATAGGCATGGCGCCATGGGAAAGACGTTGCCTACCATTACTTTATGAAGGTATGGCATGCCTCCTTGGTGCAATTAGTTTCTATGAAAGACCAGCAGAGGGCAGGCACAAATATGAATGTCCTAATGGAAGTTATCATTGATGTCAAAATTGAGAAGACATATTGTCAATGATGTCAAAGTGTATGAGCAAGACTTGATTGTCAATAATGTCAAAGAGTTCATAGAGCAAAGATTGATAGACAAAATAGTTGCCATCATTATCATTGATGTCAAATGAGATTTATGTCAAAGTACTTACTCTCAAGGAAATCGTAAAAAGCCTTAGGCCACTAATCAATGGACAGGTTAGTAACATGCACGACCAAGCAAAATCAGATTTCAAGTATAATGGAGGGATACCAAGTAGTGTAATGGATGGACAGTGAATAGAATAATGTATGGACAACAAATGGTAAATTGTATGACAGAAAATAGTATATTGAAAGGGCATCAATTCAAATTGGTGAAGATATACTATAATATGCAGCAATTAATATTGAAGTAGCAGTGATAAAATAAGTTTAAGAGCAATGATGTTAGTGTGAAGCCTATGTACATATTAATACAGCGATAATACTCTAAACAGAAAGCAACAATGATAGTTTAAATGGAGAGCAACTATTATTATGATTCCAGCAAAAGGCAGTGATTTATAATGATATCAAATGGTTAATATTTTAAATATGCCTTTTGTTATCTTAGTGTCACAATTTCAGGGCCACGACATGATTTATGCATAAGTTAGTGATATTGTGCACATGTGTCTATAAATGAGTTAATCACTATAAGTATGTAGGAGATGTCTATATATATTGGTCCCCATGTGGATTGTGTGGAGGAAGTCTTGTTATTTTGGTATATGAACTATAGCACCTTTGATTCCCAACAAGGGATACATAGGTAGGGCCATCTCAAAGGAGCCCTCAACAATTAGGTTTGGGTCTAAGAATTTGACTTGTCATGTGAACTTATCTTATTCAATGCAAGATTGTACATTGTGGTGTAGAGCTACTACCTTTGTTGTGGTTGAGTAAGGTTATGAAATTGTTGCTTGCTTGTTCAAAAGGATATAGAAGGTCTAATGAATTAAAGAAAGAAAAAATTGGTAGTAACCACAAGTAGTTACTAGATCAGAATATAAATGAACATAACAAGAATATTGATATATATAATTGTATAGATTGCAATGACAAATGTTTTGAAACATTCTATATATATAGTTAACATTCTTTATATTCCATGAAAAAAAAAATCTTATTATGTGATTTTTCCTTTAATTTCTTGTCTCTCCTTAATTTCTCATTTTACTAGCCCCAAAGTAAAATTTTGCAAAATTGGAGAAATATAGGAAATGGAATAGCTTCTTGCCACTCATATTTTTCATTTGTATCTTTGATAACAACTAGGTTCAACACAATTTAAACACATCATCATGGGATGATTTGCATTATAGATCCTTACCTTGCTTGTACCTTCATCTTTTGACTATGAAAATCCATCAACTCATGAAGTTCCATTGTAGTTTGTGCTTAGAAGAAGAAAAATATTCACACATACTACACCTATGTTATGTCTAGTCTTTTCTCCCTTTTGCCCTAGTTTGTAATGTCCCCAAATTATTGATAAAGTGATTAATTAATTTAAGTTGTCCAAAATTAATATTATTTCAAAATGATGACTTTAATTAATTATTTTAATTAAAATAAAGTGAAAATAATAAAATATTAAAAGATCACTTTATTAAATAAAGATCCTTCTAGAAGCTGGGGTTAGTTGCAAGTTGGCTTCTTCTAGAAGATTCATTGTAGCTTTTAAAAAGAGTTGTTGTGCAAGGCATTGGGCATCCATGGTTGAGTTATTATCTCTTATGCTTTATGCAAAGGCTTGAATCTTTGATTCAAGTAAATCTCTGAGGACGAAAACCTTGAGTAGATTAGGAAAGGGTTGGACAAAAACCTAACTCTTTGAGGAGTGAATTCACAACGGAGTTCACATTGAGCCTATTAATCCAGATTTGGAGCTTCAAGGAGTATTGGCTAAGGAGAGCGTTTATTCCGGAAATTTTGTGTCTTCTTCGAAGACAAAATTTCCAGCGGTTATTCGATATATCGGGTGTGTGTACCACCCCAAGTGGACACTTGCTAACACCAAGTTTTCTGCCTTATATATTTTCTTGGTTTTTCAAAGAGTTTACTTTCAATGATATATTGCCAAGTAAAGTGCAAATAACTGAAATGAAATGCTAATAACATATGCCAAAGTCCGAACTAACTGAGGGTGCAATGCAACAATCTTTTGGTAACTTTCAATGAAGATCTATGGCTGAAATGACATGAAATATACGCTTAAGCTGATAGACATTATTACGAACAATTGGCATGCATAATCAGATTCAGACTCAGATTGAAACTATCATCTACAGCCAAAGAAAATTACTTAATATGCAGCTCCAACTCTTTTATTGTATGATGCATAAACTCATTACAAGCTGATTACAAGCTTTGATAAATGTATCTATGACTGATTTATCATACCACTACTACTGAAAGAAATCTACAGTACCAAAGTTGTCTTACATCCCATAGGGAACCACAATACTTAATTCTGGGCGATATTGGTAACAAAATCAACTTTAAATACAATGCTCAGTTCAGATTCTAAGGTGATTCACCAGTATAACAGCATACAGTTCTTTCGCAGCAGTTTATAAATACTGATTTCTGTCTACAAACAATTATGGGACTGATTCAAAACATTTTCTGAGTACTAACAGCAATTAGAAAGGCATTTCTAAGCACTCCGGAATGTGATAACAGTAGCACAAAGTTTCAGACTGATTCACACTTTTTTGTGATTAACTGGCAGCCAGAATACAAAGGTTTTCTAACTATAATACTCAGAAATACAAAGGTTTTCTGTGCATTGCATAAGAACTGATACAACAAGAAATAAGCATGTATTCTGATTACTCAAACCTGGTAAAGAAATGCCCAGCAGTATAGATGCCCAAAAAACAATAGATTAGCAGGAATAAACCCTCCAAACTTGAATGCCACTGTAGTGCGGTACTGTTCACGTGGTACTGTAGCACGACACTGTTCACTTGCACTGTAGCGGGTACTGTAGCGACCAGCACTAATTCTGATCTGGAATTGATTATCTTTTAAAACCCTTGTAGAAAACTTCACCAATTTGCACAAATGAAAGGACAGAATTATCCTCTCCTCAATTGCAACCCTTCAAGAGATCTTTCACTCCCTCAGTTATGCTATCAATAGGAAGTTTTCGTTTCCTATGATCAAAGAAGAAAACTGCGAAAGCCCTAGGCTCCACAATAAAAATCAATCAAAATAATATTCATCAACTGGATGCTGAGAATGAGCTCTTACCTCTCTTTTTATTCTTTCCTTAGGAGAGCTCAAACACCTTCCTGGCCAATGTGGGATAAAAGATTTATTCCCACATTAAATTATTCACTTAACGCACTTTATTATATGAAAGTGACTTTATTATTATAAAGTTACTTTATAACTTTATAATAATATTAAAATATTAAATAAATCACTTAAGTCACTTAAACTTTAATATCTCTTGATGTACTTGTCTAATTGCTAAGCCGTCTGAGCCAAGAGTCGACTCTCCCTGTTCTCCATGTGATCGGATGCCCGTCTAAAAATAGAAACTCTAAACAGTGACTTACTATAAATAGTAAGTATGTGAAACTGAGTCTAGAAACAGCTGCAAAGGCCCAATCAAGGTCGACACTGCCAATATGCTCTGCTCAGGTGTCTTTCTATTAATAGGAAACCAGACTCCCAAAATAATAACTTACTATAAATAGTAAGTTTGCCAATCTGAGTCAAACAATCTATGCAAAGGCCAAAACCTGAATCTAGCTGAAGAGTAATGTCTCTAATCACCAAGTAACTGCCACACGGGACCCTCTATCTAGACATATTAGCCTACAAGGGTCAAGAATAGGCTAAATCCACCAAACTCTGATGCTCGCAAAATGGGGACACATTATTGTGCAATTGATATTTTGGTATTTTGTTGATTGGCTATTTGCATATCAGGGATTTATGATGAAATTCTAGGGTTTGCAATTTGGTGTATTCCTATTTCCAAAAGATGAATATTGAGGCTATATCTATATAGGTGCAGAGAGAATAATATGGCAATCTGAGTTTGATATTATTGTCAAGTCCTTTGTTAATGGTAGATATAATAAAAAATAACGAATATGTAATTGTAAGGCTACACCCGTCGACCTTGGTGATTGCATATTATTATGGATTGATATTCTGAAAAGGCAGATAAGACAAAAGACGTCAGTTTTATGAAGTCGTCCCCATGCAAAGGCCACTGTAGACAAGTGTTGAAGGAAAAGGCACATCATAGAGATCGCCTACATGGAGACAAAGGAAAATTTTGAAGGCTTATAAAATTGCAAATATCGCAAGTATTT
>VDFB02185042.1:0-37909 GCA_007258455.2 Sequoia sempervirens | reverse complement strand
ACTAGAATTTTGGGTATGATGTAGATGTTTCCATGAAGATCATATATCATACTCCATGAGCTTTGATGTTACAATGCAATACATGAATGCAAATATTTTTGGTGGATGCAAGATTGCTTAAAACCTGGGATGCTCTTACATCAGACACCCAAGGTTGAAGAAAATTGAGCCTCTCACTTTCTAGGGGCTAGAGGAAAATCAATGTGGTCCACCTTAGCCTGAGAAATCCATGATGAATCCCCCTCTGGTCTTCCTTTCCATCTAACTAGATATTCCTTGTATTGCTTTCCTCTAGTACTGTCCAACTATGTTGTATAAAATTTCCTCAATTTCCTCTAGATGATGTGTTGTTTGTTCCAGAAAACCAACTTCTCTGTCCTCTAGTGATTCTTCTTCATGATACTGGTATAGCTCCGCAATGTTGAATATAGGTGACATGCCAAATTCCTTCGGTAGTTCCACTTCATATGCATTTCCAAAAACAAACTTCCTAATAATCTTACAAGGTCCAAATCTCTTCATCTTCAACTTATTATATGTCCCAACTGGAAATATTTATTTTCTCAAATATACCATTACTTCCTCTCCTACTGCAAACTCCTTATGTCTTCTCTTCTTGTTTGTTTTCTCCTTGTAGGTATTGTTCATCTTCTCCAAATGCTCCTTAACTTGAGTATGCATTGTCTCCATGAATCCTAAAAAATCTTCTACCTCTACACTCCTTTCAATCTCCATACTGATATCCCTTAATTCTAATACTCCTCTGGGTTGTTGTTCTATCACAATTTCAAATTGTGTCTTCCCTATGCTCTAGTTAATTGAATTGTTGTATGAAAATTTTTCTTGTTGTAGTATCAAATCCTAATTTCCTTCTTTTCCTTAAGTCAAACATCTCAACAAGTTCCCCAAACTCATATTTACCACTTCTATTTATCCATCTATCTATGGGTCAAATGCTAAACTATACTTCAATTTTTTCTTCATCTTCTTCCACAATATCTTCTAGAAATATCCAATGAATTTATTGTATTTGTCTGATACTATACTCTTTGGTAGTCCATGTAATCTCACAATCTCCTTGAAAAATAGGTCTGCAACATGTACTACATCACTGGCTTTCTTACAAGGTATGAAATGTGCCTTCTTTGAAAATCTATCCACAACCACAAATATAGAATCAAATCCTCTCAGTGTTTTAGCTTACCCCAACACAAAATTCATGCTTATGTCCTCCCATGGTCTTTTTGGTACTTTCAATGGTGTATACTTCCTAGTTTTCTAGTTGTTTCCCTTTGCAACTTGACAAATCTTGCAACTTTGAACATACTTCCTGAAATCCTTATACAACTATGGCCAAAAATAGTTCTCATTCACCAATGCTATAGTCTTATCAATTCCAAAATGTCCTGCTAATCCTCCGCAATTATTTTCCTTGATCTAATTCTCCCTTATTGAACTTCCAAGGACACATAACTAATTGTTCCTAAACAACATACCTTCCTGAATGAAATAAACCAACCATCTACTTCTATCTATCTCCATAGGTTCCTTGCAAGCCTTCCATACCTTAGCAAAATCAATTTCCTCCTTATACATATGCTTTAGTTCTTCAAAACCCAATACTTCAATTCTCATCTTTGTCAACAAACTCATTCTCCTACTCAATGCATCTACAACCTTGTTTGATTTTCCACTCTGGTGCTTGAACACAAATGTGTAACTCTGTAAGAACTCTTCCCACCTCATGCGCCTCTAGTTCAACTTCACCTGTCTATTCAAATATTGTAAAGCTTGATGATCCATATACAACTCAAAATACTTAGGTAATAAGTAATGTCTCCACTTCTTCAAGGCTTGTATAATTTCATAGAATTCCTTATCATAAACTAAATATCTTCTTCTAGCATCATTCAATTTCTCACTGAAGTAGGCTACTGGTCTCCCTTCCTGACTTAACACAACTCCTATTGCACTCCCACTAGCATCACAATATACTTGGAATACCTTATCAAGGTATGGTAATTCAAACACAAGTTGTTTTGTCACCTTTGGCTTCAATAACTCAAAACTATTTTGTGCTCCTGGTGTCCACTTGAATTCCTTCTGGTCACCCCTCATTGTTTATATCATTGGTGTAGAAATACCATTAAATTTTTTGAACTTATGGTAAAAAGTTCCTAGTCCATGAAATGATCTTACCTCTCCAACATTCATAGGTGTAGGCCATTCAACTATTACTCTAACCTTCTGAGGGTCCATCTTTAGTCCTTTTGCACATATCAAAAATCCCAAATATACTAGCTCTTCCTTCATGGAACTACACTTCTTAATGTTTATCAACAACTTCTCTTCTCTCAGCCTGTAAAATACTTGTCTGATATGCTCCAAATGTTTTTCCTTAGTCTTACTAAAAGTTAGAATATCATCCAAATAAATAATGACTAACTTACCCAAGAATTTCTTCAAAACTTCATTCATCATCCTCATAAATATACTAGGTGCATTAGTTAGTCAAAATGGAATGACCAACCACTCATACAATCCATCATTTGTCTTGAAAGTAGTCTTCCATTCATCTCCCTCTTTGATCTTGATTTGATGGTATCCACTCTCTAGATCTATCTTGGTGAAATAATTTTCTCCACTCAAACTGTCCATGATGTCATTCATCCTAGGAAATGGGAATCTATACTTTAGTGTGATCTTATTGATAGCTCTTGAATATATATGCATCCTCCATTCCCCATCTTTCTTAGGTGCAAGTATTACTATCCTATTGTACATGGGCTCATAGTTTCTTTGATCAACCCTTTCCTCAATAGTTCTTGTATCTATCTATTTAGCTCTGCATTCTCTCCTCATGTCATCTAGTGTGAATTTTTTTTCAAGAAAATAGCTCCTAGAATATGATATATATGATGACTGATGCTCCAAATCAGTGGTAATCCTTAGGGAACATTCTCTGATATAAGATGGATATATATATGGTTTAGTGGGCAAGGAAAATAACAAGTATAGAAAATATAGTAGATGGATATATTCAGATAGTTTTTTGTTTATACAAACAATGTTTCATTTCAAATAATGCTTTTATGAATAGGATATCCCTAAATATTCTTATTATATTGTGATATATTATGTAATGTAATGAATATGTTTTTAGTTATTGTTATGTTTAATTGATTTGAGGAGCTAGATTTAAGTTTATCTTGTGGAGAAAGTCACTTGAGAAAGAGTCACTCAAGGTAACTATTCCCCACTTTATTTTTGCATATTCATAAATTTATTGTTATAATAGTTACCCTCATTATTACATTTCTCTTAATTAGATTTTTCATGTTTTGAATGTGAATAAAATCGTGAATAAGATATTGTCTTATATTCATGCTTTATTTGTTTAAATGTGTTATCTTTTAGAGTGAGTTAGAATTACTCAAGTTAGTAGTATTGGTTAGTTACAAAATTCATTCTTAATAGTGAACTAGTCATAGTATTTAGATATAACTACTTGTAGAAATAGTTCCAAAATTACTTATTTTTATTGTTATGCAATTTATGTTTTCCAACATGTGTAAAATGCCTATACTAAGATGATGTAGGTAGTATATAGTCTCTAAATGCACATAAAGTGCCAACATCATCACAAGCTTGTGCTAGCCCTAGTTGATAATAAAATGAAAGCCTTGCAAGGTTTTAGTGGACTATTCAGTTTGGACCTCCCTTTGAATTTTGTGTCTGACACCAAGTTTACCAAGCATTAGTAGGGACTCTACATTTTTTGGCATTGTTGTTGGGGATGTTTCTACTTTCAAATATTCATCTCTATTATTTCAAGTTTTCATAATTTAGTATTTTTTTTCTAGCATTAGGAAAATTAGTTTTTATTCCATCAATACAAAAAACATTTACTAACATTGTGCAAGAGACGTTGATATACAAAGTCACATCTATTGTATGTAGAGGAAAATACATTCTTTGGGAAGATTTCTCTCATCAATACACGAAGCTATAGAGGATATTGGTGATCAAGGTGACAAGAGTGAGGGTGTTCCTCAAGAAGAACATTCCCTTTCACCAACATCCATTGTAAATACTAAGGAAACCTTCCAATCCATGGCTCATATAGCAGTGGATGACCCAACAAAACATGTAACTTTTGACTTCCTCATTATCAACTAGGAGAGGGAAATTTCCTTGAAGAATATAACTCCTTTAGCATTGCTTGTCTTCTATGGTTTGGTTACTATGAATCTAGATACCTTCTTTTTTGAGTTTGATATAAATTGTGTAATATCTATGTTTAAAAAATAGATGAACATAGGCTCAAACTATTTACAACAACCTTGAAGGATGCTTCCTTAAGATGGTTTGTGGGTTTGGGAAGAGATGTTGTTCTAGATTGGAATACTATGAAGACAAAGTTTCTAGAGAAATACTAGGAATATAGTAGAGGAATTGAAAAAATAAGAGATGAAATTTTTTGGATGTCTCAAAAATAAGGCGAACCATTAGAGGACTATGCAGAAAGGTTCTAGTTCTACTTGAAGAAGAATCCACAAAATAGGCTTTCAAAAGAATCCCTAAAGTTAGTATTTTTAAGAGGATTCAATGATGATTCCATGGATTCCATTAACCTTATTGTGTTAGGAGATGTATCACAATTACTTTTTGAAAAATGCTACAAGGTTTGTAGAAACTATTAAAGGACCTTTACTAAGAGGACTAAAGGGAATAGAACATATTCCATCAACAATACATCTAATGGAGTCTTTAGAGTGGAATTGAGTAACTTGCTATCAAACATGAAAGAAGACATCATAATCAATTTGGCTACCCAATTGGACACTCTACATGTGAATAAAAAGAAAGAAGAGATAGAGAAAATCCTTGTTGAATACTACCCTAACTGTAGATAGAGAAAAGATAATTGCAAATGCAAAAGAGTAGCAAGTATTTCATAGGGAAAACCAAGGAAACCAAACTTTTAAGCATTGGAGGGTGAATATGGACAATTATTATATATTTCACAAAGGATACTATGAAAATCAATACAAGGTATGCCTCAAGATCCTTTGAATTTTAATACACCATTTCCAGTTAACATTCAAAAAAATTCTAGTTGGAACCATCAGCCTTGGGAAAACACACAAAAACAATAGAAAAATACTCAAATAATATATAACTAGTAGAAAAAAATGTGTGGCCACAAAATTCTTTTCAAGATTCTAACTACAACCACCAATGGCCACTATAACAAAACCACTCGCAAGCTCAATGGAAAAATGGCAAGCACTAGTAAAAGAAAAATATGAATTACCAACAACCTTTACAACCATGGAAGAAATCCATCATGCCCAATCTAAAAAAACTATCATCTCAGCCACTAAGAGAAAATCAACTACTAGGCCAACCTACACCTAACCCAAATAACAAGTTTATTCAATAGGCCTACACTAACAAGGCTATTCAATACCCTACTTATGGGGTAGAGGTGAGTGATTTACACCTCAAATTAGGGAAAACATTGGATGGGCCTTCATCCCCTCAAATTACTAATATTATAGATAAGGAACCCTCAATAAAAGCCTTGGACAATCCACCTATAGAACTCGAGTCAAATCAGGTGAACCAAACCACTTCAAGTCCAGAGCCTCCATTCCATAAACTATTAGTTGTTCAAAAACATCAGAACCAAGTTGAAACGAACCTATCAAGGAAACTTAAGGATGTGTGTATAAAGATACCCCTCATTCAAGGCATCAAGGAGATCCCCATCCACACTAAAAAAAGAGAGTTCACTTTATCTTAAAAATCTAAGGAGAAAGATAAAGGATCATTGGACTATTCATGTCTTAGGGAAAAATGTAGACATTATATTGGGAAACATAACTGTCTCAACATATGCATATTTTAAGATCCTAGCTGTGGATGTTAAGATAAATGACACTCTTATAAAAACACCTTGATTGACTTTGGGACAACCATAAACATGATGACCAAGAAAACGCTTCATCTGTTGTAGCTAATAGACCTTAAACCTACACCCATTATCCTATAGTTGGAAGATAGGTCAATAGCGAAACTTGAGGGCATCATTGAGGACTTAGTCAAGGGTGCTACCCCAATAATGTGTCCCACTTTTGGGACATACTTTTTTTTTTTCCTAAAATCACTTTCTTTAGAAAATCTAATGATTTTAGCCTTGAGAGATTCCATCTAAAGGGTCTTAATTTAGTAGGGATAGATAAGAACCCCTTAGATAGAACCCATCTAGTATTAAATCATACCACAATGGAATCTCCTTCACACCTACCAAAATGATGAAAAAATACTTTTTCCTTACCTTTTGAGGGATTAAACAACACCATTTAGAAATTATCTCTTTTTAAGATTATAGCCCTTGAAACGAGCTTTCCAACAATTATAGTTTTGATATGTTTTCATTTATCTTGTATTTAATTTTCATTTTTTACTAAAATTTTTCCTCTTAACATCATGCTCTTGATTCTATAGAGGTGGAAAATAATAAAACATTGTAGCTTCTTTTTTTAAATGCCCTTTCCCTAGGTACTGATGTCCTTGTTTCAATAAAAAAATGGATTTTGATATATACACAACAACTTAGGTTTGATGACACACACACATGTCCAAATTATAGTTATAGTGACTTCAAAAATTAATACAAAAAAGAATGTAATAATTTTTTTTGAAAAAGTATCATTTCTCTAGATATTGATGTTGATAATCTATATCTCAAAAATTAGAATTTTATTCTTTATAGAAAAAAGTGATGTTGGACAACACAAATGTTACTTTCTAAAAAAATTGTTTTTGTTTAAAAATAGTTATTAAAGGAGATCATGTTGAAAGATTCATGATTTATTTCAAATATATATATATTTAGAATCTACACACAAATTGTCATAAATCACTAGTTTGTGTCGTCTTCAAATTCTTAACGGTTTAGCTAGTATAGGTCTCATAAGATGAAGAATCAGTTTAAAATATTGATGTATTTGTCCATCATCAGAAAAAAGTGAAACACAATATTGTGATTTCACCCTCATAGTATTGGATTCCTTGGAGTACCCTATATATTTCATGGTTTTTCAACCAAAGGCTAACCTTGTAGGCTATCCACTTATCCTAGGAAGACCATGGTTAACAAAAAATGATGCATTTATAGGTTGTAGGTTTGGAAACATGATTATCGCAAATTGAAATGTGACCAAGAAGTTGGTCCTTTATCCACCAGTTGAACCTCATATAGATTTAGAGCAGATCATTTGGCATACCCTAGATGAGGAGGACCATTATTCCTTGCAAACTCTAATGACTATTGAACATAGACCTTTTTTGAGTAACGAATATGAGGATGATTTAATAGTACACATCATACATAATAGCTATGGTAGGGACCTATAGCAATAGGACTTCCAGTCATGTCTACATGATCCTCTACAAAATATTAGACCCGCTAGTTCATTAGAGTCAATATTCCAAATTTTCCATTCTTTATTGCCACAACAATGTGTCCTAGATATTGTTGGACTTGAACTTCATCCATACAATCAACATCCAAAACCTTAAAAATCATGTCAGGTAGAATGCTAAATGTTAGTAGTGAGTTAACTGTTGTGCAATAGACTTCCCTAAACACTATACTGAAGGAACATGCAACAACCTTTGAATAGGATTACATTGACATAAAGGGGATTGATCCAAGCCTATGCGTGTATAGGATATATATTAATGATGGTTTTAAACCTATTAGACAACCCCGAAGGAGAATGAACCCCACACTAAGAGACATAGTAAAAAAATTACTTGATGCAGGTTTCATTTACCCTATTTTTGATAGTCAATAAGTGTCAATTCTAGTTATTGTCCCAAATAAAGAGGAGAAATGGAGAGTGTGTTTGGACTATAGAGAATTAAATACAACCACTAGGAAAGACCATTTTCCACTACATTGAATTGATCAAGTACTTGAATCCCTAGTAGGTAAAATGTACTCCTTTCTAGATGGATTTAGTGGTTACAAACATATTATAATATCTCCATAGAACCAAGATAAAACCACTTTTACATGCCCTTGGGACACATATGGCTATTATGTTCTTCCCTTTGGAATAGAAAATTCTCTAGCCACTTTCTAACAAGAATTTCTAAGTATTTTCTCATATTTTCTACATGACTCCATGGAAATATACATGGATGATTTCACAACCTATGGAAAAACATATGAAGAACTTAAAAATATAGAGGTGGTCTTAAAGAGGTGTAAAAAATACAATCTATCCCTAATTCATGAGAAATTTTTCATGATGATCACCCAAGGGATTATGCTAGGATGTATCAAGTGAAGCAATTCAAGTGGATCTAAATAAAATTGAGATAATATCCCCACTCCTTGTGCCACAAAAGCAAAGAAATGTAAGAGGTTTTCTAGTACATGCTAGCTTCTATAGAAGGTTCATTCAGGACTTCAACAAAATTAAATCCCCTTTATTTGTTCTACTCATAAAGGATATATAATGTCAACACTCTTTTGAAGAACTCAAGACAACATTGACCAAGGAACCTATCTTGAGGGAACAATACTAAACTTTTCCTTTCCACATACACATAGATGATTCTAACTTTGTTATAGGAGAAGTACATGGAAAAAAGGAATGTAATAAGGAGTATATCATTTACTATATCAATAAGAACCTACAAGGGCATAAACTCAACTATATCGTTATAGAAAAAGAGATTTTGGCAATTTTCTATGCAAGTGACAAGTTTGGGCACTACATCATAGGGTATCTAGTCTTTATCCACACTGAGCACACTACAATAAGGTAATTAATTAAAAAACATGTGGTTGGTGGTATATTTTTTAGATGGTTTCTATTACTAGAGGAATTTGATATTAGTATAGTGGATAAGCCTAGAAAAGAAAATGTGATGGAAGATTATATGTCTGGGCTACCAACTCAACTAGTAGAAGATGTTGTTTATGATTTCTTTCTAGATGAGCATTATTTTCTCTAACTCTAAACACACCTTGGTTTGCTAATATTTCTGATTATCTGATGGCAAGACAAATCTCACCTTATTTCTCCCCTAGAGAAAAGAGCTAATTGGTACACAAAAGTTTTCCCTACTCTTGGGTAGCTGGTTATTTATTTTGTATAGGTATGTATAATATTATGAGGAGATGCATAGTAGAGTATGAGGTATATGACATCCTCAAATCCTACCATGATGAGCCCTCTGGGGGACACTTTGCAACAAAGAGGACTACACTCAAGATTCTCACCTTTGACTATTATTGTCCAATTCTTCATAAGGATTTTGTGAAATATACAAGAACTTGTGATAGGCATTAGAGTATGGGTAGGACAACTAGAATAAATGGGATTCCTTTGCGACAAAAAATTGCACTAGAACCATTTCATAAATGGTGACTAGATTTCATTGGCCCAATATCACCAACATCCAGTTTAACAAAGAGTACATCTTATTTTCACAAATTATCTAACAAAGTGGGTTGAAGTAAAAGAATTGCAATTTTACAAAGATGGAAATGTATCCAAATTTCCATATGAAGATATATTTACAAAGTATGGAGTGATTAAAGAGATTAAAACAAATCAAGGTCCATAATTCACATCAAAGTTTATTACTAAATTGGTCCAAGAATATGAGATAAGGCATAAGAAGTTAACACCATACCACCCTCAAGCCAATGGCTAGGTGGAAGTAACAAATAGGGAGATAAAAAATATCTTGACTAAAATAGTGTAGATTGACATGAATTATTAGGTAGCTAGGTTACCTATGGTAGTATGGGCCTATAGGACAACTTGGAAGACAACAATAGGCTTTACACCCTATGAGTTGGTGTATGGTAAAAAAATAGTCCTTCTAATTGAATTTGAATACAAAAAAATTAGGACAATAGTTGAATTGGATATGGAATTAACAACTGCATAAAAAGAAAGGTTACACAATCTAAATGGATTAAATGGGATAAGAATGCAATAAATGCACTACATTGAGATTATTCTAGAACAAAGAATCAAATGGCATGATCAATTCATCAAAGCAAAAGAATTCAGTTTAGTTGATTGGGATTTATTATATGACTCAAGGTATAAATACTATAAGGGAAAGATACAAACAAGATGGTTAGGACCATCTGAAATGAAACAATTTTTCCCCAATGGAGTAATCAAGTTGAAGATTATTGATGCAATCATATTTTCACTATTGGTTAATTGCAATAGATTGAAACTCTACAAGAAGCCAACATAGAAGGATGACTTTATTCTTTCCTTAATGCATCAATATGGACCAAGCAATGATTCTAATAAAGATATACTACCACACAATGAAGATTGAGTAGAAAATAGTATAGGTTCTACAAGTGACTCAACATATGAGATAGATAGCTCACCTACTAAGATTACTCATGTATAATTCAATATCAACTTTCACAAGCACAAACTACATAGGTGAAACAATTGACAATCTTTTTCAATTACACTCCATGATATAGTAGGGACCTATAGCTTCAATCAAAATCTGACACACTTCAAATAGGGACCTATTGTTGAAGGTGTTGGCATTTTCCATTGCACCAAAGATATCTCTAAGGAATAGCCAATTTCTATGCTCAAGACTCTTGGAATGAATGGCCAACTAACAAGATCTAGCTGATAACTGAAATCTTCTGCACTTTTGGCTCTATGGGACCAAGGAGGGTATTCGTAGTGTGTTCATTTAAGATTTAGCTATGTTGAACACTTCATAAAAAAGATCACACTTAGATGAAGGATACTTATGCAATAATTACCTAGAAATCGGTTGGTCTCTAAGTAATTTGGTACCCGTTTATCAAAATTAAAACATCCCTAATGTGAATTGGCATACATGAATATTTTAATCAATGAATTTTCAAGTGAATTTAAACCCTAGCTATAGGCTAGTCATTAAACAATTATTAGATTAACCCCTTAGGTAAACCATTAAGGAATAGACCAGTGTAATATTTATTTGGCAAAATGGAGTCACATATGTAAGAATCAGTAAGACATAAATGACTTAGTAATAAAATAGACTACCCACATAATACTTTGTATCATGGAGCTTGATTTTTCTGATATATCACTACTTATCAAATCCTTTGAAAATAAAAGTAAATTGATGGCCCCATCTAAGTATTTAATTGATTACTTGAATCAACACAGAGACTAGAGACATGCATCTGAACAAATATTTAAAGCATAATAGAAATACCATTGATACTTCATTCAAAATTTACCCAAACTCATAGGAGGAGAGATATATATCAGAATTGTATGTATTTTCTTATAATTGAATCATGTCTAAATAAAAATTTAAGAAACTTGCATAATTTTGTTCATAAAAATCAAAGATGACCAGCTATTCTATTCCTATCTATTCATATGCATTCGACCAAAAACCCTAACCAGATCCTATTTCCTTCTCTTCTCTCTCCTCTACAAAATGAGCCATGATTTCCCTTTTATAACATAAGGGAAGTAACAAGCTCCTAGCTTAGATGTAGTTCCCTATACATTTTTATTTCATTTAAATTTCAACTGCATTTTCTTAACATTTCAAAACCCCACATGCTACATCTCTAGAGCAGTACAGGTGGGAGAACCAAAACATAGCCGCCATCCAAGAGGAGAAACACAAATTGTCACCAAAATTCTCCTTGTTGCCATTTGCTTCAGTGTGAACCAGGAACTCAAAATACCATGGAAGCACATGACTATCGTTGAAGACCAAAAAAGCATGACCTACACCAAGACCCAAACCATGATAGCATAATGTATCAAAAAAAAATTACAATCCACACACACAACCAATTGTTAATTCCTCATCGATTCTCTGAGACCATCCATTCTATGGAATCCTCAAAAGAAAAATCTATGTTTATCAAGTTGGACATGGCAAAAGCATATGATCGCGTTAAATGGAGTTTTCTATTCAAGATTCTTGGAGCTTTTGGCTTTGCTAGTGATTGGATTGAATGGGTTAGGAGTTGTGTTACTTCTTCCTCCTTCTCAGTGCTTCTCAATGGTGAGCCCACTGAGTTGTTTGGTGCTTCTAGGGGCCTCAGACAAGGAGATCCTTTGTCGCCTTACCTATTCATCCTTCTTGCGGAGGGACTGGGAAGGCTTATTCGTGCTCAGGTAGCAGGTGGCTTGATTCAGGGTTGGAATTGGGGAAATGACCTTCCCCCTCAAACTCATCTTCAGTTTGTTGATGATACTGCCTTGATGGGTAGGGCAAGGGTTGAGGAGGCTTTGAACTGGCGCAATGTTCTGGACAGCTACTTGGCGGCCTCTGGGCAGTGCATTAATGAGGGGAAGTCTCTCATTTACTTCTTTCATACTCCTAAGAGTATCCAAAGGAGATTAGCAGGTATTCTTCGCTTCTAGATGGTTCGCTTCCTTTTCTCTATCTTGGAATCCCTCTTGCCATTCGTTCTCTCCCAAAAAGGTTTTGGCAAGAGACCCTTGACAAGTTTCAAAGTTTGGTCAGCCATTGGACGTGTAGGTGGCTTTCTTCAGCTGGAAGAGTGACTCTTCTTAAGTCTGTGATCCAGGCCCTCCCTCTCTATAGGTGCTTTGTTCTTTCCGCTCCTTCAAGTTTTATTCAAGATTTCGAGAGACTATCTCGTCAGTTCCTTTGGTCTGGTAACCTGCTTCATAGAAAGTGGAGCTTGGTGAAATGGGATGTTGTTTGTAGGCCGAAGCATGAAGGAGGTCTTGGTCTACGACGAACTGATTTGAATGGGCAGGCCTTGGCTGCTAAGCTGTATTGGCGTTGGTGTTCTCAACAGCATATGTGGTGGGCTAAAATTCTTACCCTCAAATATTTGGGCGCGGTGGAAAGCACGGAGGTTGTCAGATTCAGTCTGGAGGGGAAAGGTTCTATGATCTGGAGTACCCTCAAACGGGGTGCCAAGCTTGTGAAGCAGGGCCTTTTCTGGATTTGTAATGGGGGTCGGGAAGCTCTCTTCTGGCATGACTCTTGGGATGGTCATCCCCCTATTTTGTCTTCTCATCCTCACCTTCAGGACTTGTGCCAGATTTTTGAGGAGGCGGGTTGGTGTCATGTGGCTGACTTCAAATCTCAACATTCTTTGAGCCAGATTACTATATCCAGATGGAAGGACCCTCAGGATTGGCCTCCTGGGGGGGTTTTGGAGGATCATCAATTGCTTGCTAAAATTCTTTCAAATCGCACCTGCAACTCTCTTCTTGAGAGGGATGTTCTTGCTTGGGGCCCTGATTTGCGGGGTAAATTCTCAGTTGCCTCTGGTTATCAGGTTTTGGATAAACAGGCCTTTGGGAGCTCTGAGGTTCCTTGGTGGAAGCATGTTTGGAATAAATTTTCTTGGCCTAAGTGTAATTTTTTCTCTTGGCTTGTTGTCCAAGGTAAGTGTCTTACTTGGGACAATCTTTGGAAACGGGGGTTCCAGGGCCCCTCCATGTGTGTTTTGTGTGGTCAGCAGGATGAGTGCCTCTCACATCTCTTTTTTCAGTGTTCCTTTGCTAAGAACATCTGGCATCACTGGTGGAATCTTTGGAGTCTACCGTGTTGCCATGTCTCTGCCTTGGATGATTTCTGGAGGAGACAGAGATCATCTCCTGCCAAAACCTCTTTTCTTAAAATTGCTTGGAGCATTGGCCCTAGTTTGATTGTTTGGCATCTCTGGTTGGAGCGCAACAGACGGATTTTCTTGGATAAAAAATTGGTCTTAGAGCAACTTTGGGGGCGGATTCTTGGGGCTTTGCAGGAGTCTTTGCTTGCAAAGTGCGATTTGTCTGTGCCAGTGGATCCTGGGGACTTGGGTGTTGTTAATTCCCTGGGTCTTGCTGCTGGGGATAGGAGAAATTTGGGCAGTGTGCATCGTAGGTGTGGGCGTGAGAGGGTGGTTCGTGATGGCTCCTGGTGTCCGCCTGCTCTTGGGGAGCTAAAAATCAATACAGATGGGTCTTCTAGGGGTAATCCTGGGCATGCCGGAGTGGGTGGTATTGGTAGAGACAGCTTGGGAGTGGTGGTGTTTTTCTTTTCCATGTATCGTGGTTTGCATACCAATAATCTTATGGAGGCTAGTGCTATCCTTATGGCGATTGAGCGTGCGGTTGGCCTTGGGTGGCGGCGAATTGTTTGTGAGTCCGATTCTCAGGTGGTTATTGATATGTTGCATAAGCGACAGTTGGAGGATATGAATTGGCAGCTTGTTGTGGTTGTCAAGCAGATTATTTCTATGTGCTCTTCTCTGGAGTCCATTGTTTTTCGACATATTCCACGGGAGTGGAATAGGGTGGCTGATGGTTTGGCTAGATGGGCGTCAGAGAGGACAGATTCTTGGTATGTGGATGATTGGGGCAATCTTCCTAATGATATGGCCCCTGTTCTTGAGGAGTGGGTTGCGGAGGATATGAGATGCTTCTTGGGTGTGAATTAATTCCTGTTTTGTTGGGCCCCTAGTGGCTTCTTTCTTCTGACTTTGTAATGTTGTTCTGATTCAATAAAGTTTTTACCCTCTTTTTAAAAAAAAAATTTAATTCCTCATCACCCCACTGACACCAACACAACGCCCACGATAAACACAACCACTTCTTGTTGTTTCTAGAGGAAGAGAGGACACCTCAACCTCTTCCTCATTCTTCTCATTACTAAGCACAATTCCAGGCTGCCCACTAGGAGTTTTGACTGCAAAGATGGCACATAAATTACTTCCTCATTGGAGGGAAAACCATCTTTCAACAGAGTCAAATACCGCCTATATGCAAAGTCAGTCCTAGTGCTACTATTGGGAGCACTGCTCATTAAGTCAATGGGAAAATGTTGTCATCCATAAGAGCCGCGTCCATACCTTAATTTTCTCTTTGATATAGTAAATGATTGCATCGAGCCTTTACCTTTGTTTTCTGCTCTTTCTACAACCTCATCTTGAAATTTTAGTCTCCTACTACATCTGTTGGGTGCTATCCTGGGATTCCTAGTAGTGTCTGGTGCATCTGAATCTATCATCATGGTGTTCAAGTGAGCAGACCTTCGTACTAGTTCACCCATTCTCTTCTGTCAATTGTGCACACTGGAAAATTCCTAACTACTAAGTGACAATGATGCAAATGGAAATTACCTCAACTATATTAATCGAGTGAAGCAATAGCCTTTACACTTAATTCTCATCACACATTCATAGCCACAACAACTCATTGGAGGATGTATTGGCACCGTTTAATTCCTAGTTGCATGGAAGTCTGTAGACAACCCTTCATGATTACTAGCTTTTGCATCGCCACACAGATTGAGATCAACTCAATCACACTATATGATATTGGCCAGTAATGTAAGTTGTTCATGTAGAGTAGAAATGGCTATCACATGCTATCTTTCTAGCCTTTGAATTCTAGTCATCGATTGATTGCCTTGGTGGAAGATCTAATAGCTAACCAATGCTTCACTATTGTTGACTTCTAGCGGTGCTCCGCTAAAGTGTTTTCATCCAATCATCCTCATTCATATTAGATGACACCATCACTGTGTGTGGGATCCAATGTCTAAGCGAGTGGGGATGGGTGTTGAGATTTCATTGATCTCATTAGATTAACCTCTGTTCATTTCCATTTAGTGATCCATCGAGGAATAGTGAAGATCATTCCACTAGATTGATCTTGGTCACTCATTGAATGTGCTAGGATATTGGAGTGGTAGTGGAGAGTGGGTATCATGTACTGCATGGACACGCATCAACTTCTCACTAACCACACTACTTTTAACTTGCTATGATTTAATTCTCTTAGGCTAGCGGGGTATGGTGGAGATCTTTTCCCTAATCTTTAAACCTTGCAAGTTGCACATACCATAATGTTAGTATTAAATGGACAAACTAAGGGAGATGTGACCACTGGTGTTAATGGCTTATAGCCTAATCACCAAGTTAAATTTAAAAACCAACCTTAGGAAAAGGACTTAAAACAAAGGGAAAAAGATGACTGGCTTGATAGGTGAATGGGGTTGGAAAAAAAACATTTCAGATGGCTCAAAAAATGACTTAAGGGGTCAATGACCGACTAAGCCATTCAACCAAAAATTAGAACATTTGCATGCAATTTTTATTAAATGAAACCCTATTAACCTAGGAGTATAAGGGTTTATCAAAGAGGCTAACTAGACCCATGTAGAGGATAAATCCATCAAGGTTTTTGGGGGTCTAAGAGTGGCTCATGCTCAGGGACACGTACCCCTGGTGGGTATGGTGAGAAATAGAATCTCTGGTTGAAGTAGACCAGGGTAGAAGGCCAAAAGAGAGACTTTCCTAGACAAGACAAATAGACATAGTAAGGAAAACCCAAACCCTATATACAAAATTTATAGAACTATACATTATAATTCATTACAGAAGCCTTATATGAACCATTGGCTTCAATCCTCAAATTGGAGGCCCATGGCCCGTAAAACTTAGGGACAATTTTTACCTTTTTCAAACACCTTATTCTATTTCATCCGTAATAGATTATCATGGATATTATGCAATTCTGGATGTCTAACCTCATTACCATCAGTATTCCCCTTAACACCTGAAATACCACGGTTACAATCTTGTATTGTAGATTATAAGTTGGCAAAAAATCAACCTTCTACTGACGAGCAATCCTCACTATAGGTGTGCCAGTAGATTCTTCTTCCAATTGACAAAGTATAAAATCTGGACCAATATTTTTGAATGCGTGATCACCTTGGTACCTACATACATCCTCTACAACACATGTGGTAGTAACATCAAATAAGCACTCATCAAGGCTATCTTCAAATAGAGGATTATTCCTACATCAAAAGACATCCTCCCTTGTATCCTCAATGCTAGGGGTAGGTTCATCTAATAAAGACTTTTTCCAATTGTTGGACATAATTGGATGTATCTCACATATTCATCATGAAAAATCCATTGACCTAGGTCTTCCAAGCCTTCAGAATTAGTATAGTCACTTGAGGAACAAAGAGAAGTGGATTCATCCACTTCTTCATCACTTATGCCCACAACTATTGATCCATTCTCCAAAAATTATTCACATGAAGAAAACAATTCACTTCCTAAAAAGTAGATCCCTTCAAGACTATTGACATACCCACTCTTAGAAGCCATCGATTCAACCTCTAACTCATAAGAGGAATCACATTCAACTAAAGATGGTGCAAAATCAACTTCACTTCTCTGGCTCCTTGCTTGATCCTTATCAAGAGTATCCTCACTATCATATGACACCAGATCAATTCTAGAAAAATGCATTTGTGCAACTCCATGCATCTCATGTGTAAGATCATGGCTCAAGACATCTAGATGGGAAGAATGAGAGATGATCTCCTTGACTTCACATTCTGTTTCTTCATCTTCATTCCTGTCGGGTGCTTCTATCTTCAGATCATCTACAAAATGACAACACTCAATAGCTAACTGACCTGATACTAATGCTCCATGTTGGTCCAACCATGTTATTCTATTTCTATCCTCATTGTGGCAATCACTATCTACATGGTGGGATGCAATGGAATATACATGACAAGGCTTAACCTCTTCAACTATACTTATCCAATCCACCACTTGGTCAATGTTATGGGGACTCATATCTTTAGGCCACTGGCTTGATCCTGATGTATTGGCTTCACAAAATAAATTGATACACAACTATTCACTTGGTCTAAATCCTATGGGAATTTCCATTAAAGTATCCAAGAACCATGAAAACAAGTCATATGCTAACTCATTTGTATGCCTCTTTATATGATACAATTTTCCAATAGATATCATCAAATTCATCCCTTCTCTACATGGCAGGGTAGAAATTGATGCTTGCTCTACATTGCTTGATGTAAGCACAATATCTGAAGAATCCTCATCCTGATGAACACTTATATTTTCTAATTGACCTAGTCGAATTGTCTAGATACTATTAGAATTAGCAGGGTTGGTTACTACAAATCTCTTCATAATTGAGTACTTCAAATTATTTTTAATATTCATAGCTCCCTGACAAGCTTGCTACAATGTAGCTGGTTCTTTATCTCTCAATAGGAAACTCATCTTCTTTTCAAATGCTCCTAGATATACAACTAAGAACTTTGCATCATTTGGTCTCATGTATTCAGGGATTTCCCTAATAACTTTGGAAAATCTAAGGTTAAATGTAGGGACTAATTCATCCTTACCTTTAGAAATCTCCATGAAATTTCTCCTAGCCACACTTGGGTTTACCCTACTACCAAATTTCTCAAGGAAAGCATCCTTAATTTCATTCCAACAGTGTATTGAGGTAGTAGGTAGAAAAGAGAACCAATCTCTTGCATCACCTTTTAATGATTGAAAAAAAAGTTTCATCACCACATCTTCAAAGTCCACCTCATAATCACCCATTATATCTAAAAATTCTTGTAGGTGTCCTTTTACTGATTCATATTTGTTTCCACTAAACCTTGGTATCTTATCCCTAATCTTGGGTGGAATAACATTCAGGTAGCCACAAATATTGTCAAAGTTTATAGCTTTGTACCTATCAATACAAAAGCCATCCTGATGGGACCCCAATTGATTGACTTGTATATTTTTGTGCATATTTGTACCAGATGGCACAAATTTACAACTCATCCCTAATTCTTAGAAGGAATTTGAAAATATTTATGGAATGTATTAAACACAATTTGAATTTATTTTAGAAAGGTAGTAACAAGATCTTAGCTCAAGTATTCAATACAAAGGCTACCTACGATCTACAACATGACATGCTTCTTGCAACCTATTGCATAAATTTCATATGAAGCATGCTACAATTCTTGAATGTTCCCTGATCTAGTGTTGAATCACCTATAGTGGAACCAAAATTTAATAAGTTGTTCAAATGTGTGTAGAATACCTTGAAACACTACAGGTGTTGCAAATTGTGTTACAAATATTGTATATCTGGAACTTGTCACCTCTTCAACAGGTTATTGTATCAAATTTTCCACCTCTCTTCTTAGAGGACTGAACTTCAAACAACATGAAGTTCTTTCACATGTAAATTCATCTCTGAGTTCCATTCACCAATAGAGCACCATAGATCATGAAATAATCAAGTTCACTGCAACAATGATTTCTTTCTCTAGGCAGAATCCTTCAGTATTTGAACTAAATTTTATAATGGAAAACAATATGACTCAATGCAAATGATATGACTCTATTTCTAATTTCTTCAAGTGGAAATTCAGAATTATACCTAGTAGAGTCACCATTATGTTGGTGACTCAGATGGAAAAATGTGAGTCAATACTTTGCAACCTCAAATTACAAATAAGAGTTTAAGATTGGAATGAAAATTTGATAAGACAATCTACAACCGGACTTCTGAGGTCATTCCCTACTGGAGTCACAATTCTATTGGTGTTTTCCATTGCACCATAAGGAACGACCAATTCCTATGCTCAAGACTCTTGGAATGAATGGCCAACTAACAAGATCTAGCTAATGACTAAGATCTTCTAAACTTTTGGCTCTATGGGACCAAGGAGGGTATTCCTAGTGTGTTCATTTTAGATTTAGCTATTTTGACCACTTCATAACATAGATTACACTTAGATGAAGGATAATTATGCAATAATTACCTAGAAATTGGCTAGTCTCTAAGTAATTTTCTACCTGTTTATCAAAATGAAAACATCCCTAATGTGAATTGACATACATGAATATTTGAATCAATGAATTTTCAAGTGATTTAAACCCTATCTACAGGCTAGTAATTAAACTATTATTAGATTAACCCCTTAGGTAAACCATTAAGAAATAGACTAGTGCCATATTTATTGGGAAAAATAGATTCATATATGCAAGAATCAGTAAAATAGAAATGACTTAGTAATAAAATAGACTACCCACACAATACTTTGTATCATGGAGCTCGAGTTTTCTGATATATCACTACTTATCAAATCCTTTGCAAATAAAAGTAAATTCATGATCCCATCTAAGTATTTAATTGATTACTTGTATCAACACAGAGACTAGAGACATGCATCTGAACAAATATTCAAAGAATAGAAATACCATTGATACTTCATTCAAAATTTACCCAAACTCATAGGAGGAGATATATAAATCAGAATTGTATGTATTCGCATATGCTTCAATCATGTTTGAATAACAATTTAAGAAACTTTCATAAGTTTGTTCATAAAATTCAAAGATGACCAACTATTATATTCCTGTCTATTCATATACATTCAACTAAAAACCCTAACCAGATCCTATTCCCTTATCTTCTCTCTCCTTTGCAAAATGAGCCATGATTTCCCTTTTATAAAATAAGGGAAGCAACAAGCTCCTGACTTAGATGCAGTTCACTATAAATTTTCATTTCATTCAAATTTCAACTGCATTTTCTTAACATTTGAAAACCCCACATGGTAAATATCCATTGTATTACAAGTGGGAGAACTAAAACATAACTACAATCCAAGAGGAGAAATACAAATTACTACCAAAATTTTCCTTGTCGCTATGTGCATCAACATAAACCACAAACCCAAAATGCCACAGAAGCACATGATCGTTGTTGAAGACCAAATAATTTCCACCTACACCAAGACCTAGACCACCATAGCATAATGTATCAACACAAAAATTAAAATCCACACACACAACTAATTGTTAATTCCCCATCACCCCACTGGCACCAACACAACACCCACACTAAACACAACCACTTCTTGTTGTCACTAGAGGAAGAGAGGACACCTTAACCTCTTCCTCATTCTTCTCATTACCAAGCACAATTCCAAGCATCTCACTAGGATTTTTGACTACCAAAGGTGGCACAAAAATTACTTCCTCTTTTGAGGGAAAACCATCATTCGCAGAGCCAAATACTACCTATATGCAGAGTTAGTCTTGGTGCTACTATCGGGAGTGTTGCTCATCAAGTTGATGGGAAAATTTTGTTTCCCATAAGATCCAAGTACATACCTTAATTTCCTCTTTGATCTACTAAATGATTGCACTAGGCCTTTACCTTTGTTTTCCGCTCTTTTTGCAGCCTTGTCTTGAAATTGTAGTTTCCTGCATCTGTTGAGAGCTATCCTGGGCTTCCTATCAACTTCTGGTGCATCTAAATCTATCTTCATGGTGTTCAATTGAGCAGACCTTCATACTGGTTCACCCAATCTCTTTTGCCAATCATGCACACTAGAAAATGCCTAACTGCCAAGTGATAATGATGCAAATGCTAATTACCTCAACTATATTTATCAAGTGAAGAAATAGACTTTAAACTTACTTCTCATCGCACACGCATAGCCACAACAACTTATTGGAGGATGTATTGGCACCGTTTAATTCCCAGTTGCATGGAAGTCCATAGACAAGCCTTCATGATTACTAGCTTTTGCATTGCCACACAAATTAGGATCGACTCAATCACACTATATGATATTGGCCATTAGTAAAGGTTGTTCACGTAGAGTAGAAATGGATATCACATGTTATCTTGCTAGCCTTTGAATGCTAGCCATCGATCGATTTCCTTAGTGAAAGATCCGACAGCTAACCAACACTTGACCATTCTTGACTTACAGGGGTTCTCTGCTAAGGTGTTTTCAGCCAATAATCCTCATTCATAGTGGATGACACCATCACTATGTGTGGGCTCCACTATCTGAGTGAGTGGGGATAGGTTTTGATATTTTGTTGATCTTGCTAGATTTAACCTCCATTCATTTCTAGTCAGCGAGCCAACAGGGAACTGTGAAGATTGTTCTGCCAGATTGATCTTGGTTGCTCATTGAATGTGTTAGGCTATTTGAACAGTAGTGGAGAGTGGATCCCATGTACTTCATGGAAACACATCATCTTATTGCTAACCACGCTACTTTTAACTTGCTATCATTTAATTCCTGCAGGTTGGCGGGGTACGGTGGAGATCTTTTCTTTGATCTTCAAACCTTGCAAGCTGCAAATCCCATAATGTTAGTATTAAATGGACAAACTAGCGATGATTTGACCACTAGAGTTAATGGCTTATAGCCTATGTCACTGGGTTAAATTTAAAACCTGACCTTAGGAAAAAGGACTTAAAACAGAGGGAAAAATATGACCATATCAATGAGTGAATGGGGCTGGTAAACAAACGTTCTGGATGGCTCAAAAAATGACTTAAGGGGTCAATGACCAACTGAGCCATTCAACCAAAATTAGAACATTTGTGTGTTCTTTTTTATTGAATGAAACCCTATTAACCTAGGAGGATAAGGGTTTATTAAAGAGGCTAACCAGACCCATGGAGAGGATAAATCCATTAGTATTTTTGGGGTTTAACAGAAGGCACCTGCAACACTCACCTATAATAAATTTAAATTTTTTTTCCAACTTAATTGCATGTCACATGCATACACTTAATTTTTCTGTACATGTAGCCATATATCTATCATTTCAATAAATACATCTTAACCCATGATATACCATGTCACATTCCTCGATTTCCATGCAATCAAGAGATCAATTCATATCCCATAAGTCATACAATCGATAGCATTTTCATTACCATGTGCCAAGTTCTCATTTCATATACCACCAATTGCAATTAAGAAAGAGTCAAATAAAAATCATGTTGTAGAAACTCCTAAGTAGCTTCACATGAGGTAAGTCTAGTTCACTCCACTTTAACAGGCACACATATTACTTTGCCATAATTGTCATATATTGTGATTGTTTTTTCATATGTTTAACTTTAATTTTGCATGCTTCGTATTCATTATCATATTTCCACTACATGTAATAACACCCTTAACCTTGTAAAGTATGATTAAGTGAGGTCACTTAATAGCTTCAGTTGAGGTGGAGAGAACATTTTCTAAGGTTTTCAAAAATAATTCTTGAATTTCAAGCAAATTTCCACCAAAAACCTTTCTACAACCCTTTGTGATCTATTTTTCCAATTTCCAAGGCATAATTTAGGCTAATCCAAGCATAGAGGGAAAGAAGCAGTTGAATTCAAAGAAAAAAAGTATATAGATAGAATGGATTGGTGTGGTTGAGGCTGCAAGCATAAATTTGAACCAAAAAAAGTAGTTTTCCATTATGGGAGGAGATATTGCTTGCAAAGAACCATCTACACATCAACAGATATTAGAAGATAGGTTGGATTTACCTATTTTTAGACAAGCAAGATGGTTGGATTATTTCCTAAAATTGATAAAGTATAACAAAGATATGAAAAAAAAAATTGTAGAAACAATTCAAAATGATGAAGCCACTATTCGAGGGTTAAGGGTTAATGATTTGGAAGTTGTAATTGTAGAAGTGTCTCACTTCTCAAGAGGAGATGAATTCCATGATAGGGAAAATGTTATAGCTATTGGAGATGAATTTAGAGAATATGGAGAGAACCTCAACTCAACATCCAAGGTACCAAAAGGTTATCATTGCCATGGTTATGGGATTTTGTTTCCCTTTATATTGTTAAATATCTTACATGTGATGGTAGTCAATCTCTTTTATCCATAGTGCATTTCAAGCTTTTGATACACCTTCATCATGATAAGAGAGTTAATGTCCCAAACTTTCTTTATAACCTATTGAAACAAATAGGTTATGAATATAAAAGGAAAAAAAACAATACAACACTATCACATTATTGCCCAGTCACCTATTGGTGAAGAAGTTTAAGGGTTCAATATCCACATGTTTCATGAGAAAGCTTCTTAATTTTTAATCATATCAGTAACATTCTTGAAGAACTAGCTATCCCAATAAATTTGGAATTTCATACTATATCAATGAGAGAAATTCCCTCTATCTCACCCCTTGCCTCACCTACCCATAGAAAAGGAGAGGAAGAGGAGCATAGTATACAAAAATCACCACCTGAAACCTCAAAGCAACCTATAGTAGAGGATATCCAAGAAACCACAACTTCTTCCAAAACACCAAAAAATAGAAAGGGGAAAGGTGGATCTCCCTCTACACCCACAAAAAAGTTTAGAAGAAGAAATCAACCCAACCAAGGCATTCAAACCACTTGAAAATGAAGGTTGTCATGAGGGGTTCAATCAAGAAGTAGGAGAAAAAATATTGTAACAATGGAGATATATTCAAAACTAAAGTTATATGTTTCTAGTAATGTTCATACACTAGTTCAAAGGAAATGGTATATCTCAACTACCTTTGAATTTTATTTAAAGGAATTCTTTTTGCCAACAAGACAAGAGAACCCATTAAATCCCTATCAGTGATGGTTGTGATTATATTGTGGGAAATGATGATCAATTTTTGGAAAAAGGATGAAATTTTGTTTATATTAGAGAGGCATTTTAGGAAAGAGTTGTAGTAAGAATTGGGAAAAATTAAATAATCAGAGGAATTGGTAAGGACATATGAATAAAGAGATAAAGAAAGAGACTTAAAAATAAAGGAGTTGGAGGAGAATCTTCACACCTATGGGCATGGGTCTAAACTAGACTTACTTCCACAACTTTCCATAGTGAAGGAAAGAAATATAGAAATAGCAGTTGAAATCAAAAGACTCCCTTTTGTAAGAACAACTTATCACATTGTAATGTCTCTAGGGTATCCATTATGGAAGATAACTCAAAAATTATGCCAACAAATAAAAGAGTGGGAGAAGGAAAAAGAAAGAATGATTTCAAACCATAATAGAGTATTGGAAAAAAAGGAAACTGAACTGAAAAAGATGAAAGTTAAAATTGAGAAGATAACTTACAAGGTTGCACACATCATCAAGTGGAGACCTCTTGCTAGATTTTATGCTTTATTTTTATAGGAGAAATTCTTTAGTTTCTAATTTAATCAGCTGATCAGTAGCTTTCCAATTTCCATGAGAAAAAAAATTGACTTTTTACATATCTTTGTTGATGCTACACCTAACATGCAAGATTAGTTATGTGAATTTTATTTACATAACTATGTTCTAGACAATACAAAATTGTAGTGTAGAAAAATGTATCACTTTACGTTTTCACTCCTAATTTGGAATTAATAATAAAATGAACATAATTATGTGTTAATTTAGTGTTGTAATATGTATTTTACATATCCACATTAAGTTTAGGGCCCTATTCATTAAAATGGACTTAATTGTGCCTTATTTTTAGTTTTTTAGAGTGTACCTCTTTACACTTTCACACTCTTTTAGGGCTCCCTTAGTAAATTGAGCTTAATTTTCCTCAACTTTCCCCTTCAATTTAGATCCAAGCCTAATTTATCATATTTTTTTGGTGGTATTTTAACATTTTCAAATCCATAATTAGATGTTGGCTTGATTTATTTAAATTTTATGAAATTAATGTTTTGATTATAAGGGGAAAGTAGGTTTTGAAGGAACCCAAAACCATTTATAGCTAGATATCCAAAATTCTACTTAAAGATAAAAACATTAAACCATTAGCAACAACCATCAGTAAAAAAGTAGGAAAACAACAGTAAAACAAAGACCCAACAGTAAGGAAAACAACAAAGCAAAACATAGAACTTGACACTATTTCATGGTCCTTAAGGTGCTAGCCACCTCAAGTTCCTAGTTCCTATGTAGATCAATCATGTCCAATAGTTCTTTTTTCTCCTCCTCAAAGGATTTCCTTAGGTTGCCCTTCTCTCTAGTACCAAGGCCTTCAACTTCATCCTTTCCAACATTTTTCCCTTTTCCATTTGAAGCCTGGTCCTTCTCCATCAGCTAAGCAACTAGAGTTGGACTTCTCATAGCTCACTTAACTTGCATAAGAGGAACTCCAAGGAATTATCACTATTCTTAATAAAAAATGTGGTAGGCATGCAGTAGTCTCTTGATGTCTGTATTGGTGTCCAAAACCTTAGCCTCCAATTTAGAGACACGTTTCTCACATAAGGACTTGAAGTGAGAAAAAGAACACTCTAAATCCATAATTCTATCAATCAAAATATCTGAGGAAGATCCCTTCAAAATATTTTGCACATTTTCTTTCAATCCCCTAATCTTGATATTCACCCTATTCAATTCTTATAGAGTCCACTTAGCTAGCTTGAAAGTGCTAGTGGCCCCCACATGCACCATGTCAAGGTGCTTGAACATTGAAGTGGTATCATCATTTAGGTATGTGAAATCCTTTGACTGTGGGTTTACCTTAAGAGGCTCTGGCTTGCTAAGCCTTAGATTAACTCCCTCCTTTGCTCAAAATTCTCACTAGAGGGCTCCACACTTGGTGTCTTTTGAACTAGGGAGTCATCAATTTCAATAGTATTCTACTCAACAACCTTCTCCTTGCAATGCTCCATGGCATCATTTAAAAAATCTTTCAACAGTTGATATTTTAACTTAGCAATACACTTGGAAGACCTTTTAGGCTTTTCCTTGGCCTCCATAGCCACTTCATTATCCTACAAACCCTCCTCCTTACCACCCACCACAACATCATCCCGCCCATTAAAAACAACATTGTCCTTGGACATGGAATACCTAGAAACAACATTCATATAATTGCCAGTAGACTGGGCCTTTGACTCTTGAAGAATAATCTTCTTGGCAGCCTCTTTTCCTTTAGGCTTTCCCTTCTTTCTCTTCTAACAAGGGGAAACCATAGGTGAAGAAGACCCATCCTCTCCTCCTCATTCCAAACCTCCTCCCTAGTAGGACTAGTGTCCAAAATAGTTGAGAGGGAAGCATGACTTAAATCCTTTTCCTTTCCCTTAATTGATTTAGCATGTATGAGGGATCTCACATACTCCATTATAAGCAGTATGAGGCCCATGTGTAGAACTAACACCCTCCTATTTTTCAAATGTGCATACACAGAAACCTCCAATGAGGACAAGAGAAAGAAATGAAACAATATAAAAATCCCTTCTATGAAATGATTTAATAAAGTGAAATGGTGGCCTAAAATTGTAGTAAACCTACCTTCAAGGGTAACATACTACATGATAATATTTGTAATATCTGGCCAAATTTTCTTAAGAGACATTCATTCATAGCCCCAAAACGACATCTTGATAAGCTTTTTCCATTCATCATCCTTAAAGAATTGGACCATGGACTCCTCATTGCTCTTCTTATCCTTGAAGAATTTGTGACCCACCATAGGCAACCTAGTAATGACAGCTATAAACTCCTCATTAATCTCAAACACCATTCCCTTAAAATGTAGCTTACGAGTATGCCAATAGGAAACAAATTTCATCAAAGCCTTGGGATCATGGCCGCGTAGCCTTTCTAGGAAAGGCGTCAAATTACCATGCTCAAGAATCCTCCAAATTTTATGATTCCTCTTCAAACTAGTGTAGGAATGGGGCTTGATTCTACTTCGGTCACCCCCATATTCATAATTAGAAGAAGCAGAAACCATCAAATAGAGTTGTTTGACTAAGAGCCAACAAGCAAAGGGATACCCACAAAGTGTATGACTCTAATGTAGGTACAAATCATAAAAAAAATATAGAAAATGATCTCATCCATATCCATCATTTTTCATTAAAACCTCAGCATCCTCGAGAAGGAGGGAGTACTACTCCAAAATCTTAAACTCATTAATTCTAATAGACTCGTTAGCAAAAAAAATTCGCTAATGAGTTTCCATCTCGGTAGTTGTGAGTGACATTATTTTCGTCACAATATCTTAAAATCATTATAGCATTCTTGATAAACTAATTGATTGTCCAACTAGTATTTTGGATACCATGTAGGAAGTTGATGATGTTTAGTGAGTCTCTATCTACCCAAATATGAGTAGACCTTTTCCAAGGAAAATTTAATACTAATTAATGTAACCTTTGCTTTCGCACAATGACTGGTTCAATTTCCCAATGGGAGTGCTACTACACCCAATAACTTGTCAACATCATTCCTCAACACCCCCCCACAACCTACAGGCCCAAGGTTACCCTTGGCTGCCCCATCAAAATTATACTTAACCCACATTGAAGGTGGGGGCTTCCAGTTAGTACTCAATCTAGCACTTATATTGGCCTTAACAACCTTAGACAAAAATAGGGAAATCTTCCAATTAGAAATCACTAATAAATCATACCTAGCAACGCAAGAGGATGGAGCACAATGTCGAGAGTCAAAGCCATGAAGAGAGTTTTTTTCCAAAATTTCTTGATGAATCTTGATGAAGACACTATCCATCATGAGTTTAGAATCATGAAAAATCCTATTATTACATTCTTTCCAAATACCCCAAGCAATGTACGGGTCCATGAGATCCCAAAGCCTATCAAGAATGGGGGAGCACAAGGGGCACTTCCACTAATCCACAAAGCTACATAGAAAGTCTAGGAAAACCCAATCTAGATTTCAAAGGGTAAGAAATTTACTTCAAATGAGAGAAGAAAAATTACAACAAAGGAGAGGGTGAAAGGCACTCTCTACATCAAATTCACAAAGCACACATCTATTAGGAATCAAAAATCCCCTTTTGCAAATATTATCCTTAGTTAACACTTTGCTTTGCATAAGTAGCCATTAAAAGACATTCACCTTATGGATCAACAACTTATTCCACAATTTTCCCCAAAAGGGATAGGTGTTAGACTTCTCCAAAGAATTGACAAAGACTATGGCCACATAAAACTTACCATTAGCACAAGGGGCCCAAATCACATGATTAGGTCTTAGAAAAAGAAGAGTACTGATGTTACCCAGTAAATCCTAAAGAACAATCAATGAAGGGTCCCAATCCTAAAAGTATTTCCATGCACCATTTTGGATATAGCCCACCACCATGTCACCAAAAAAGGTGTTTGCAAACCAAAAAAAATAGAGGGGCCCATAGGTGATTGATCAAAGGCTCATTATCAAACCAAGAATCTTCACAAAATAGAATCCTAGATTCATCACCCAACAACCACTTAACACCTTTAGCAACTAGGTCCCTGCAGGGGATGATATTTCTCTAAAAAAAGCAGCCCATGGACATAGCATCAAAAACCATCATATCCCAAGGTCTCCCTACACCTGACAAGTATTTATTTCTAACCAAAGAGGCCCAACCTACCTCCCCACTAAGGAGCCTTCAAATGTTCTTTGAAAGTAAAGCCTTGTTAAAAGATCTAATATTTCTAATACCTATACCATCCCACTTATTTGGCCTACAAACCAGGTCCCATGCCACAAATGGAATTTTGGCTTTAGCTTCAACCCCCTACCACAAAAATATTCTCATAATCTGCTCCATTTTCTCCTCAAATTTAGCAAGAATTCTAAATAAACTCATGGCATACAAGGGGAGATTCTGAAGAGTAGAAAAGATAAGTTGCACTTTCCACACCTAGCTGAGAAGCACACCCTTCCAACCAGTCAGCTTCCTATTGAACTTATCTAGGATTCCAAGCTAAAAGGAGTCTGGAATCTTACAAACACACAAAGCAAGACCCAAATAGGATGATGGAAAATCACTCTGATTGCAGGATAGGATCCTATAAATGTAAGGTTATTTCACTATGTTTCATCTAATATTTTTTAAGTGAGCACTTATATAGAAAAGTTAGCAATAAAGAAAATTTCAAGAGAAATTCAAGGCATTCAAGACCATATTTAGTGAAGAATTATTGCAGCAATCAAGATCCAATTGGCATGTCAAAGTATTCTCGCATCATGCATGTTTTTGGAGCTAATATTATCATGTAGGTTTCATGATCCATTCAAGCATTCAAGGAATTGTTTCAAATAAAAGATTCAAGGTTCAAGATCCACATCTATTGAAGTCATTTCATGTAAGTTGCAGATCTACATTCCAAGGTTCCTTCAAGGGTTTGGTGAACTTAGACATGGAATTTTTCATTCATAATTCCTTTCATGCTATTTTTTTCATTTGAAGGTTTGATTACCAAAATGGAGTTTGACCAAGGAAAACACCTATTCACCCAAAAACAAACATCTTCCGCCTCTCTTTGTGTGTTGCAGATTTATAGGTGTATACATTTTAAAATGGTCACATCACATTGTCTAGTAATTAATTAAATATTTTTTAATGTTTAATTAAAATCTTCGATTCCATCTCATATAAATAAATTTAAATAATTTATTTATATTTCTTCTTTATTTCATTTCGATTAAATAAAAAGTTTATTTAATCATCTTTTCATATTCATTTCTTAATTAATTAAATAAACATTATGTTTATTTATATTAATTATCATATAATCTTAGTTTGAATATTTTATTCAAATAAAGATTAAAATATTCCTTTCTTCTAAATATATTCTTCTAATATCAATTCATAATTAAATATTCCAAAATATTTAATTAATTCTTCTAAAATTTCATATTCTTCTAAAGTCATATCATAATTAAATATTCCAAAATATTTAATTAAAATCTTCTATAGTTTTTAAAATCAAAAATCAAAATTCAATAAATGAAATTAAATAAATTTATTTATTTATTTAATTTGGGGATTATCTTCAACATCCTGGAAGCAACTCCAAAATGAAAATTTAATTCTTTCTATTTTCAGCTTGCTTGTTCCCGTGGGTTGAAGACAGGAATCCATCCTTCTCTCCAACCTCTTAACCTCTTCCATCTTCTTCTCAACTTCTTCATCTTTCACCATTCAAACCTACCAGACAATCTCACAGCCGTAGATTCTTGCCAGCCGGGATTTTGCCTGAGAAAATCTATAAATACGACTGTCGGAAGCTCCAAATCATATAGAAGTTTTAAGCAGGATAATTATAGTCAAATTGCAAGTAGTAGCATTCATAGTATTCACAGTATTTTCATAGCATAGAATCATAGCATAATATAGCATAGAATCATGACATCTTCCATTCACAGCCCCTGTGCATAATCCACAGCCCCTGTCCATATCCGTCAGCAATTTCATTCCATTAGCATACAGGATAGAATAGAATTTCCTTTTTGCATACTCGTTCTACAGGTTCCATTTGGAGAAGCTGAGCTTACACAATCTGAGAGCCACAAGCTTCAAACAAATCTCTGGAGATAGAGAAAGACAGAACGTTTCTGAAGAAATTCTCCTTTACATTCTAGTTTTATTTAAATTTCTTTAGTTTAAAGTTCTGTTAATTGTGTTTATGTTTTCAATTAGATTACAAATTAAGCATACACATTTTTTGGCCACCGTGGGGCCTTTGCCCCTGTTTCTCATATCTGTTTGCAGTTTCTTTTGACAGTTACAGGCAAAAACAGCGGAATAGCACAGGAAACACGTCTTCAAAACGTCAACACCTAGTTTAGCGCAATTGAATATTTTTGCAGTGCTCGTGAGATATTTTGCAGCGCCCGTGAGGTATTTTGCAGTGCTTGTGAGGTCTTTTGCAGCGTCCGTGAGGTATTTTGCAGCGCTTGTGAGGTCTTTTGCAGCGCTCGTGAGGTATTTTGCAGCGCCCATGAGGAATTTTGCAGTGCCTGTGACAACTTTTGCAGCGCCTATAATGTCTGTTGCAGCGCAATTTTTAAAAAGCAGTATATTGTAATCTGTAAGCTTAATATAGTCTAACTGACTCCGACACGACCGCGGACAGTTAGTAAATTTTTAAAGATAAAACGAACCAATCCTAGGGTAGGCACGTAAAGATAAAACGAATCAATCCTAGGGTAGACACCTAATTTCAAATGAAGCAATCCTAGGGTAGGCATTAAAGGTAAAATGAAGCAATCCTAGGGTAGACATTTCACACTTGATTTTTGGCTAAAAAGAATTTTCTGTTTGTGTGAAGCAAAATCTTCACTTAGCTTAGAAAATCTTCATTTGGGGCTTAAAATACATTAGTGATTGCTTTGTCTTTGGTGATAGGCCTATGCTCTCCCCTTAACTGGGTGATCAAAATGCCAAACTCACCTATTTCCTTCATGCAAATTTCCTGTTTTATTAATACCTTTTAGAAGGCCTGCCGTAGTGGGAAAAAGTACTCACCCTACGGGAATGACCTAAGTGGGAACAACTAAAGCCAAGTTTTCCAACCCACTATAATCAAATGCGGATGGTTGATGAAAATCCCATTCGACGGTAGTGTGCATTGATAACCACCCCAAAGCCTTTGTTCTAAAGGTAGGGAGGTCTCTCGAGGGAGTCTATCATTTGCCGCACCGAACGAAAACCCTTACTAAGAACCTAGTGTAGTATCTTACCAAGTCAGTTTCTGAACATCATTTTAATCACAGTGCAGGGGAGGGAAGAATCTACCCCCAAGATACCATATAACTGCCAAGGATTGTTTTCTTAGGGGATCCGGTATCCACTTCCGTCACTCTGAGTACGCACCTGGAAAAGACAAAAACACGGGCGCCCTTTCGGGGGTGACATGGCTGTGTGAGTCGACGCAGTTCTAAGATGTGGGCTATTGATTGCTATGATGACCTACTTGAGAACTAAGAGTGAGTCTGTTTGAAGTGCTTATCATGTGTAAAACCTGTTAAAACACTTTTTGAACAACATTTTGGTTATACACTTGATGTTTAGTATAGGACTTAAGACAACCATTTTACAACTTGTTTGATGTGTTTTCAATACATTAATTTAGATAAGATCATCCAAAACACTCATTATCACATTGATTAATCTCATGTTACGAAATTGGAAATCTACAACGTTTGTAAAGAAATCCGTTTCCAAAAGGATTAAGAAGCCAAAGAAACCCCTCAACCACAAGAAACTATTGAAGAAGCAACGATTCTTGTATCAAAGTCAAAAAAATTTACTCAAATATAGAACCTTTCTTCATAGGTATCATGATTGTGTTAGAGGTCTTTCAGATGATTATGCCATAGAACCCTTGTATTCACAAGCTTACTTTCAAAGAAGAGCCCTTTCTCAAAGGCATAACCATAGTCAACGCATTCGTTTCAGTTATATTCCCCAACCCGCAATCGAATATTCTACTCGTCCAAATCAAATTTTGCAATAGAGAACTTAGAATACATTAGGCATCTATCATAAAATCCATCCTTTTACAAAGCCATGATCAAAATTTCATAAAGTGCAAAATCATCCTTTTCTTGATCTTTTGCTTATATTCCCGCTAACAGGATTTTCATCCTTTCACTTAGGGAACAACACAAGCTACAAGATTAGAAATTTTGTGTAAGTCATAGAATCTTCATTCTATCCTGACTTTCATATATATCACATAAATTGCACTATTTCACTCTTTTGATCAAAAGTAAGTAGAATTTGGGGCAAAATCTATGCCTGTCTTCACGAGATCTCAAAAAAAAATGGAAAAAGACGAGGGAGAAACCACTACCAGTAAAATGGGTGACCGTAATGAAAAAGAAGAGGAAACGTTTAATCTTGATGAGTTAACAGAAGAAAAGCTTCAAGAAGCAGAACAAGATCCCCAATTCCATACTCTTATGGAAAGAATTCTAGAACGTAACAAAGAAAAATATTTTCTTTCATTAGCTAATCAAGGAGCTAAGTTGCCTCACACTTTTGACATAGAAGGGATTAAACAAAATCCTAAAACTCCTCCTAATGACTTTAGTGCTCTTAACCAACAGATAAAAGAATTACAAGGGAAAATAAAGGAAATGCAAGGAGGTACAACAAAGAAATATGTTTTGGAAGACATATCTCCTTATCCATTTGATAGGAGTCTTCAAATGATCCCATTTCCAAAACATTGTGAAATTCCTAAGTATGATAGGTATAATGGAAAAACTGATCCCATTGACCATGTGAGGGATTTTCGAAACATGAGTCTAGAATTTGCCTATGACGATACCTACTTGATGCGATTATTTCCATGAAGTCTGGGTGTACAATCCATGGAGTGGCTTTCTAAGATCACTCCACCCATCAAAACTTTTGAGGAGTTGATAACCGCTTTATATCACAATACACCTACAACATTCAACATCCGATAACAATGCTTGATCTTTGTAAAGTGAAACAAAAAGTAGGAGAACCCTTCACGACATTTTTACAAAGGTGGAGAAGGTTATTTGCACGATATTCTTGTCCCATTCCCCAAAAAGGAAAAGATGGATATCTTTCATTAATAGCCTACATCTGCATCATTAGGCTTGAATCCTATTGTCCTCATAATCCCTTTGGAAAAATTGATTGAAACACAATCACCATTGAAGGGCCTTAATAAAAGGGGAGTGATTAAACTTGATAATCCAAGTACATCAAATCAAAACAACAATGATAAAACAAAGTTTTGGAATAGAAACAAAAATGTTGTCAATGATGGTATAGTAGATGCAAATAATTTATGAACAAGACCATCTATTTTCAATCTATCAAGTGTTCCACGAAACACTCAACAAGGAAATACAACTCAACAAGGAAACAACAATCAACAAGGACAAACCTCCAAGAAAGAGACCATGACCAATCAAGATACCAATCAAAATCGTGGTAATTTCAATAGCAATCTTGGCAATACCCAAACATCAAATCCGTCCAGACCTCCATTCTTTTCAAATCGACAGAATTTTACTGCTTTGGGTCAATCTCTTGAGTCTGTTCTCAAGGAGCTTGATAATAAGGTTATCACCTTACCACCATAAAGAGATTAGTGAACCACGGTCAAAACCACCATCATGGAATGACTAGACATTGCAATTATCATCATAAGGCTACAGAATGAATAATTGTCAAGCTTTGAAAAATATAGTACAAGATTTAATTGACAATGGCACCATTACAATCGAAGGGCATCATACCAATGACGATCATCAAGCATTCAAAGATCCTTTTCCAAACTATCAAAAGGGGGAAATGTCAGATACCAAAGCCAAAAGCATACATAATGTTGAAGACAATATAATCCGTCACATCTATGCAGATGATCAATGGGTTAGTGTTATCAAAATCAAAGGAAAACAAGAATATCAACAGGTTAATGTGACAACAAGAGGTCAAGCAAAAGTTGTTCTAAAAGGAAGTTCATCTAAAACAACTATTTCTCCTCCAAGTCAGTATAATCTGGTTGATCAATTGAGAAAAACATCAGCTCAAATTTCCATCCTTGAACTTCTTAAAATATCTCCCATACACAAGAATATTTTAGAAGAAGCTCTTGTAAATACAACTGTTGATACTGATCTAGATGTAAACAGATTTCAAGCCATGGTGGGACATTTGTCTTCCCCTACTTGTCTTTCATTTTCTGATAAAGATGATGCTTCCATGACACATCCACATAATTCCTCGCTCTATCTTGAAGTCATGATCCATAAACATCGCATTAGACGTGTCTTAATAGATGGAGGAGCCGGTTTGAATATTTGTACCTTAAAGTTAATAAATGCCTTAGGAATATCAGAAAATGAAATTGATCCACGAAGGAAGATAACTATCAAGGCATATGATGATGAAGAAAGAGCTTCTAAAGGATTAATATTGCTACCTATCAGAGTGGGACTTGTTGTGAAGAATACATTTTGTCAGGTTCTAGATCGAGATCTTTCTTATAACATACTTTTGGGTCGTCTGTGGATTCATGATATGCAAGCAGTGCCATCAACATATCATCAATGTATCAAGTTTCCATATGATGGACAAGAAATAACTATACAAGCTGATTACAATAGTACCCAAACTTGTTCAAATCTTAGAGTAACTCAAGATGTCTTTGTGCCACACAATAGGGAAGCTCTTGCTGTTTCTTCTTCCAATCTACAAGTTCAATTGCAAGAATTGAAAAAGAATCTTGATACTAAGCTGAAGTTTAAAGACAAAGGGGTAGGTGAATATTCACTATCTCTCTCTACTTTACCTCCTTCTCCAAGATCACATGGTTTGCCAACTTTATCAAATCAAAAGATTGCAATAGCTTCTACATCTCAAGCTTCTGTGCCAATCACAAAGTTTGATGGAAAATTCATTAAAGCTAATACCACTGAAGAAGAAGCTGAAGATAGGGACATCTTAAATTGGCTATACAAAGATGAAGATGACTCTCTCTTACACATTAAGTTACCTAAAGAACAATATGGTAAGGGGTACGCTATCATGCAGAAAATGGGCTATGAAGGAAATGGTCCTATAGGGAAACGAAGAGAAGGAATTGTGGAACCAATTCAACCTATTTCAAAGCATTCAAGTGATAAAACAGGACTTGGATATGGCAAAGATAAAGAAGACTCTACTTCACAGCAAACACAATTAACTCATGAAGGAGGATCAGTGTCAGATAAATCTCATGAATCAGTTTTCCAATTGCAAAATAGTTCGGATACTAATTCTAATGAATATGAATGGGACACCATTTATAATGATGAATTTTGGAGGGATAAACAAGTTGATATCATACACAAGTATGCACCTGTTCTTATACAAGGAGAAGGCTCAAGGCCTCCACTTGATTATGTTTTACAAAGCAATCATGACTCAAGTGAGGATGAATCAGATTCTAACGAGATTGACAATCAACAGGAGAATACCATCATAGACCTTGTCTACTATGAGGATGATAACCATATCATGACTTTGACAATTCAAGACCTTACCCAACCTAATGATCCTATGCCTTTAGTTTACCCAGAACTTATTGATTGGGACATTGATGCACCTATCCATATTCCCACATTCAATGATGATGAGGACATTATAAATTTCCTTTGTTCCTCATATGAAGAAAACAATTGTTTCATTCAAGAATCTCATACTCATGATTTCGATAAGGAGGGTGTCAAGTCTCTTAGCTGCAAAATAAATGAAATAAAAGATGGATCTATTGGTGAAAACCGAAAAATGGCAGTGATAGATCAACAAAAGAGAAAAATAAAGAGCGAATCCGACAGTGAAAACCTTTCTGAGGCACTGAAGGATGAGAAACTTGACACTCTTCCCAAGTATTATCATGAAAGATCTTCTATTTTGATCGAACCAATAGAATCAATCAATATAAGTACAACAGAGCAGCCAAAAGTTTTGCAACTTGCAACATCATTAACAGTTGAAGAAGTCCTAAAATTCATGGAATTATTGAAGGAGAATCAAATTAACTTTGCTTGGTCATATGCTGATATGCCAGGGTTAGATCCTAATTTAATAATGCATCATTTATCTATCAAACCTGGGACAAAGCCTGTGAAGCAAAAGCTTAGAAAAATGCATCCGCATGTTGCATTATTATTGTCAAAGAAGAATTAAAGAAGCTCTTGGATGTTGGATCTATCTGGAATCCATTGATTGTGCGTAATGATTTGCATGTTTCAAAGCCGTATGGAAGGATCAGAGTTTGTATGTACTGCAGATTTAAATAAAAGTCATCCAGTGATGATTTTCCTTGCCTAACATAGACATGATTTATCTAACTGGCCGGGTCATGCCATGTATTCATTAATGGATGGATTTTCAGATACAACTAGATAAAATTGCACTAGAGGATCAAGATAAAACAGCGTTTACATGCCCTTGGGGTACATATTGCTGGAATGTAATGCCATTTGGGTTAAAGAATGCCGGAGCCACTTATCAAAGAGCAATGACAACAATTTTTCATGATATGATGCATACATTCATGGAAGATTATGTTGACAATTTACTTGCCAAATCTCACACACGAGAAGAACATCTAGAAATATTGTCAAAAATCTTTACCAGAATGGAGCAGTTCAATGTTTGACTCAATCCAAAGAAATGTGTCTTGGCATTACATCCTGAAAACTTCTAGGATACATTGTTCTTAAAAGTGCATAGGAGATGGATCTAAAGGTACAAGCTATAATGGACATGCCCCCACCATGAAATATCAATCAATTAAGATCATTGCAAGGAAGATTACAGTCCATCAGAAGGTTTATAGCTCAACTGGCAGACAAAAGCTTGCCATTTACACATTTATTGCATAAAAATGTTCCATTCAAATGGGATGACAAATGTGAAACAACATTCAATCAGATTAAGCAGTATCTTATGCATCCACCAGTTT
>VDFB02185040.1:0-25079 GCA_007258455.2 Sequoia sempervirens | reverse complement strand
TAAGGCTATGGTTGAGACAGAGACATGTCTGAAGATTAAGTGTTTGAGATTGGATAGAGGTGGTGAATTCGCTTCCAATGAGTTTAATTCTTTTTGTGAAGAGCATGGAATAAAGAGACAATTGTTTGCACCATAGACCCCTCAAAAATGGAGTTGTGGAAAGGAAGAATAGAACAATTCTAGATGCCGCTTAGAACTATGATGTTGGAAGGAAATGTACCCCATATCTACTAGAGAGAAGCTATGAGTACTACTATGTACACACTTAACTAGGTATAAATCAAAGGTGATACCGGTAAGACTCCTTTTGAGCTATGGACTGGTCAAAAACCTATATTGTTAGATATTTCAAGATCTTTGGAAGAAAGTGTTATATCAAAAGAGATGAATATCTAGGAAAGTTTGATGCTAGGAGTGATGAAGGAATCTTTCTATGTTTTGCTACTAAGAGTAATTCCTACCAGTGTTATAATAAAAGATTGAAGAAAATGGTTGAAAGTGAAAATGTTAAGGTTGATGAATACTTTGGTGCACTATCTAGAACATGTGGATATGATTTTGATGATTAGAATGATAGTACAAAAAAAGGAAAGCAAGATCATAACTCAAATCAAGTGTAAATCATTCTAGTGAATCAAGAAGATCAAGAGGAAGGAGAAATTGGTGGAAGAATAGAAGAGAGATCAGAAGAGCCTGAAGTTGAAGAACATTCTAAGAATACTTCAAGGTATGTAAGGTTGAATCATTCAAATGATCAAATCATAGGTGATAAGAACAAAGGTGTCTAGACTAGGAGAAGAATTGTAGAAGAATATTGTTTAATTTCAAAAATTGAGCCTACTAGTGTGAATGAAGCATGCAAAGATGGACATTGGGTTGAAGCAATGAAAGAGGAATTACAACAAATTGAAAAGAATGATACATGGATTCTTGTTCCCAAACCTAAGGATAAGAATGTAATTGGAACTAAATGGGTCTTTAGAAACAAACTAAATGAACAAGGTGAAGTGGTTAGAAACAAAGCAAGACTGGTATGTAAGGGATATTCACAAATGGAAGGTATTGATTTTGAAGAAACCTTTGCCCCTCGCTAGAATTGAAGCCATGAGGATTGCTCTTGCTTCTATGTCAGCTTACAAAGACTAAAAGTTTATCAAATGGATGCCAAAGTCTACCTCCCAAAATGAAAAATTGGAAGAAGGTAATGCTGGAGCTAACTTGATGAATTCTAACTTTCGACCTGGTCGTGAGATATGGGTTGTCAATTGAAGAAAGAATTGTATGGACTCAAACAAGCCCCTGTGGAGCATGGTATGCTGTGATTGACAAGTAATTGGTGAAGCTTGGATTTAACAAAGGTACTGCTGATAGTAATATGTATTTCAAGAATGATGATAAAGATTTGACTGCGGAAGTTTTTGTTGATGATATCATATTTGGAGGATATGATAGCTTGTGTATGAAGTTTACTAATGAGATGCAAGATGAGTTTGAGATGTCAATGATTGGAGAGATGAAATTTTTCTTTGGGATTGAAAATTACTCAGCTAGAAAAAGGGATCTTTATATCTCAAATTCAAGTATGTGAAAGAATTGCAAGAAATTTGGTATGGAAGATTCAGCCAATTGGTACACCCACTGGGATGCAAGTTGGAAACTAATGATGATTCTCCAAAGGAAAATTAGACTAGATACAGATCAATGATTGGTGGATTGCTTTATTTGACTCAAACTAGGCATGATATCATGAATGTTGTATGTATTGTTGCTAGATTTCAAGCCGATCCTAAAGAATCTCATGCGACTGTTGTGAAGAGGATTTTTAGATACTTGAAGGGGACAGTTGATTTTGGTTTATAGTATCCTAAAGATGATGATCTTACTTTGAGTGCCTTTACTGATGCTGATTGGGTAGGAGATGTGAATAACAGGAAAAGTACTAGTGGTGGAGCATTTTTCTTGGGAAAGAAGTTGATTTCATGGTTAAGCAAAAAGTAGAATGCCATTTCTTTGTCTACTACAAAGACATAATACATTGTTACTGCTAATAATTGTACTCAAGTGTTACGGATGAAACATATGCTGAAGGATATCAAAATTGTGTATGATGATCCAATTGCTATATTATGTGATAACTCAAGTGCTATTAACATTTCTAAGAATTTGGTGTTGCATTCCAAGACCAAGCATATATCTATCAAGTTTCACTTTTTGAGAGAGAAAGTAAGTGAAAAAGAAGTCTAATTGGAGTATGTGCCTACTAAGGAGCAGATTGCAGACATATTTACCAAGAAATTCCCTAAGGATAATTTTGAGTATCTCAAAGGGAAGTTAGGGGTGATTACCCATCCTAATCAAAACTAAGGATGATTGATTTGCATCAATTTGTGCATTTCATGATCATATTTTGATCCAGATTGATGTTGTGGTGCTTGCTACTCAGGGGAAGTAGTCATATGTTCAAAATTTTAGGTGTTAAGATATGTGGTTCAAAGCTTGCATAGGAGAGATATTTTCCATTGATGTTAAAGGGGGAGAAGAGAAATGTGAAAATTATTTTTGGGAGAGAAGAGTAGTTGAGAAGAAGAGTCAGAACCTAAGGAGTAAGTGTAGTTGTGTTGATGGTATTTTTCACATCATGTGTTGCCATCAATGCCAAAGGGGGAGATTGTTGGATGTTTTGGTGTGTTGCTGATATGTGGTTGTCATTGATGTCAACACTGTTAGCATTATTTCATTAGAAGTTGTATATGTTGAGGATATTTAGAAAATTATAATAGGAGGTGCTATAGGTTGTCAGAGGTGAAGTGAAGTTATTTATGTCGGTGTGTTCAGCTCATTGTTGTTCTAAGGTTGTGGACTAAAGGGTTTCTTGTGGAGTATATCTAGTTTATCCATGCCAAGTTTCAGAGATTTTTGTGAAGATTTGATCGAGTTATGAAGATTTGAATTCTGGCAGTTTTTTTGTTACTTCAGTTTGTTTTCCTAAATGAAGATCATGTGATTTCAATTAGTTCAATTGTTGCGGATGCTTCCCTAATGTTTCATGATGCTTGTGGATGTTTCCAGTTCATTCTCTATTTGTGTTGCATGTCTACATTGATCGTCGTGCTCGTGATCTGAGATTTTCTCTTGCGTGTTCATGTTTTTCATGTTCTTGGCTGACAAGGTGTTGAAGTGTGCTGTGGATCTTCGAGGAGTAATTAATTGAAGTGGTTCATGTTTGAGGATTTTATTTTTGGTCTTCACTATGTTGTGGTTGACCTTGGTTGATTCACATGCATAATCTTTATGTGTTTTGGGCCGACTTTTAGAAATTATTTTATTATTTCTTTAGAGCTGACCTATAGCGATGAAATTTCTTGTTGCAGATATAGAAGAGAGATTGTTTTATCATTTTTTAAGAGAAAACAAGTGTGTGTGTGTGTGTGAAGTGTATGAGGCCTATGTGTGAATAAATTTCAAATCATTCAAAGGCAGAGCAGAGAGTGAAAAAGAGTGAAGAAGTGTTTATGTGCTTAACTAGAATTGTAACTAGGCATTAGCAGATGTTATTTTCTCAGTTCAAAGTCTGATGGATTTAATAAAACCCTTTTTGTAAGAAAATTTGTCTTCCTTTGGGCAGTAAGCCTATTTTTTATTTGAGTAGTGAGCTCTAGGCAGTGTGCCTGAATGCATGTGCATTCCCCACTCATATTTTCTTATACTTTTAACAGGGTACAATCTTGTGGACTGACCTCCACCATGGTTTTTCCCCTAATAGGGTTTCCACGTAAAAATCTTGTTGTTATGTGTGATTTTGATGTATTGTTCTTTTATGATTTCATGATTAATGATCAAATCTGGGAATAAGGTTAATATGTTGAATAAGTTTGAAATTCGGTGACAACCGATTCACCCCCCCCAGTTGTTTTCCCTTGTGTTTCCAACATATTTGACTCTATAAATACTAAAATGATCATGATCTACCTTAATAATGCGGACTTGATCAAAGTAGAAAAAGTGGATCTCTTGAAATAGGGTAGAGGGAATGATTATCATTCTATGAATCCAAGGTCATCCAAGTATTGTGTTGTATCTAGTTTCTTTGTCTATCATAAAGAATTATGTAGGTAGGGTTTTAGGGCCAATGGTGATAACAAGGTTAATCTTCCCTTTGAAAAGATTCTTAATATTATCATAACATACATGAGGGTTTAACTAGTGTAAGCAATGAGAGATTCATAATATCTCATACTTTGAAGGAGGGAAAGAGGAATTATATTGATTGCAGCCCCATTGTTGATCATGACACACTTAATACAATAATCATGAACTTGCACCTATAGGTAAACAGTGGGGTCACATTTCCTAATAATTTTATCATATAAAGGTAATTATTTGAAATAAAATTTGAAAGTAGTATATTTAGGAGGAAAATCATGTGGGTGAGGGTTACTTGTAACATTATTAAAGTGAGGGATGGAAACTTGTTCTAAACCTAGGAAACCAAGGAGAAAACTCCTACGAGTGAGATAATTCCTTATAATTTCTAAAATGTGTGAGAAAGTTGAATCATGAAGCTCATTAGGAGTGTACTTATGTTGTTTGGTACCATGGGTTTTGTATACATCCTAATCCATATTGAAATATGCAATGCCTAACATATTTTGGCCAAAATTTTGTGTTGATGTTTTTGTTGATAACTTCCAGGCCTATGTATTTCATCATTTCAGTGTAGGGATGTGTTCATGAATTATAATTGTTGACATTTCTCGAAGTTTTGGATCATTTTATTATATCATCTACATGTCAAAGCACTGTGTCCCCTTGTCTATTGAATCTTAGAGGAACTCATTGGAGTGTAAAATGGTGCTAAATTACTATTTTTTTCAATTTTATATTTGATTATATTGTCTTGGTTAGAAATGGCTAATAATGTTCAAATCCTTGATGTGACCAATTTTTTCTTAAGGGTGTAGGAATGTATTTATAAATAGATGTATTCATTCACCAAGAGGTATAATATGAATAATTGGTAATCCCATCATGTCTTAGTATAATCATACCCCCTTCTCTTATGAAATGATTAATATTTGTTCAAATCATATTCTTGAGTTTCTTTATAAGGATTATACTTTTTTGTTGTATGATCTTTCATGTTATTTACTTCATTGTTCATAGTCATTTCATAGGGGATATTCAACAATATTAATATTTTAATTCCCATATTTATGTAGTTGTTACCGCCATCATAGTTGTTTCAGCTATGATTATTATTATTTTTTGGTGGTAGAACATTTGTAACTCCAATAGTGATTTCACTATATTTTTTATTTAGGTATAGAAGGTTTGTTACTATCTTGGTTTACCAATATTCCATTAGTTTTGTACTCATTTATTTCCCTTTGATAGTGGTCTATTCTTATAAAAAAATGGATAGCCTCCTCATAAGATCTATAAGGGAGTTCCTAAACCTCCTCCCATGTATGCCTATTAAGTGCATGCAAGAAGAGATCACTCAATTCCTTGTGATCCATGTTTTTCTCACTAGTTAAATAATAGAGGACTTTCCTCCATCATGTGATAAAATGTTCCACTAATTCATTAGCAGCTTTCTTGACAGTTATGAATTCTTGAACCCCTATTTTGACTATTTTTTTCATATCAAAGGTCATGACAAAATCATTTATAAGTAATCAAAAGGAATGGATTGATTCCTCTAGGAGATAATAGTATCAATATAGAGTGATACCTTCCAAAAAATTTAGTAAAAACATTACTACCACCCTATCCCAAGGAAGGAGTTCCCATAATGACATGGTGTAATATTTGATAAGAAAAATGGGATCTCTTGCCCCCTTTAATTTTAAAAGATCGAGGAGAGGACAAGGCAACATGATATTACAAATGTTAAGGTCCAAAGGCACCTTAAGGTATTCAAGGTATGTCCTAAAAAGTGGTTAGGTGTTTGGGGGTTCATTCCTCCAAGCATTAACCCTATGGGTGGAGCTTGCTACATTTGTTTCATTTGGAAGTGTACACTAGGTTGTTGGTACCCTAAGAGGTCTAGATAGCTAGTTACCATTGTGCTTATATTTTGACAATCAAGAGGGATTGTTTGATTTTTATTATGTATGATAGGTATCCCAGCTATTTGGTTGAAGCTTTCCATATTTCATGGTGAAGGAAATGGATGCATGAAATCCTCCTTACCTATGTTGTTGGCACAAAATTTGACATAGGGAGGTAGGCGAGTTACCCTTTGATCTTGTTCCATAGTTCTAGCTATGAAAGAGTTGGTGTGAAGCTTATGCCTTGAATAACTTGGCTTGTTGTTCTCTTGAATAGGATTATGTGTTGGTTAGGACAAGGGTGGCCATAAGTTCTTTGGGAGTAGCTTCTCCTATGACTTGTACTTCTTTACCAAGAAATAGATCTTGTTCAATGTATGGGGGTTGAGTAGCCTTGTTAGTTCTTTATTCAAGGAATATTTTAGGCACTTCCTGCTGTGTTATAGTTTGTTCATCTTGAAAGGCATGTGAAGGGATTCTTAAGATTCTTCTAAATCAATTTTCCAATCAACTTACCTGGTTGTCAATTTAGGTGGTCATTGCTCTATTTTTAATCATTGGATGGTCTTGTTGGTGAATTTGATGGTCTTGTTGGTGAATTTATAACGAAATAAGAACCCTTTCCATTATTTTTTGATTTTCTTTTGGTTGAAACATAAAATATTTTCTCCAAACTAGGTCATTGAGATTGGTATAGTTGTATAGTCCTTATCATCCCTTATCTAATTGGGTGACTTCATAATTGTACCTATTCAAAATTAATGCCAAGTGATTAGTAGGGATGTATTTACCAAATAATGGAGGTATGGTTTCATAAAGGGGACCTTGTTGTGTTGTCAATCTTCACATATCAAGGGGTGTTATAGGTATTATAAATAATAGGATAACAAAAGGGAAAGATAAAAAAGGTGGATGGAATAAATATGGAAACAAGAAAATATTATCTAGAAGGATTTCTTACACATGTTAGGTTCACCAAGATATGCTATATTATAAATATACATCACCCTAAAAGTGATGATGTGGACCCAAATTGGCACATTTCATGATACCCTTGCTTAATGGCCAAAACCTAAATAATCTCACTCTTGTGATAAAATCCAATCATAATCTCATAAGAATAATGCTCCAAGAATTCATAAGATAATGTGCAAACATATCAACTATTAAAGATCCAACCAAATGGTGAGTTATTATGTTGATTTATGTGGTTGGATGTTTAATAGTTGATATGTTTACACATTGTCTTATGGCTTGTTGGAGCATTATTTTTGTGATTCTACTATTGATAAGTTCAATGAGATCTATCTAAAATAACTTCTCTATTAGGCAAGATTCTTCCCTTATATGTTGTTTTTCTCTTCTCAAATGTGTCTAAGAAGGAGCACATTTTCTTTTATTTCATTCAAAACCAGCTCAATCTAATTTTCCTTAGTCCCTAGACACATGTAACATATCCAATGTTTACTCAATTGTTTTCACCTAAATTTTAACGTAGAAAGTGAATAACACGAGTTTCTAAAAAAAAGGAAATGAAAATTTTCCTTTTCAATAATATAAATGCACATTGCATAAATAATTTTCACATATCATTACATGAATGAAATAACATTACATAATTTCAAGTAAATCAAACTCGTCTTTCAAATACAGATTACAATTGATTTGTGATCATAAACATATACAATTCACAACTTACAAGAGTTCAGTGGTCAAGGTGTCCTCATTTGGATCACACTTTTTTTGTTCCACAAGCCTTGGCTATAGCTTGCAAGAGGGAGAGCATCACCCAAGCACTTTTCCTCCATCCACGAACTTAAGCGATCCCTCACACATCTCCCTAATCAGAAAATGGCCCTACCCTTCAACGAAGAGTTTGGTATGGAAACCTCTAATAATGCACATCTGAGTATCTAGTGTTGTGTCCTACATATCTAGTGCAGCCATACAACTATGGATACCCTCCAATTGGGCATGACTCTACTGACTAGTTATGAAAACTTGGATCACAGTGAACCAAATAAGTGTAAGAAATGGCTATTACACCTACTCTGGCCAAAGTTTTCATATATATAATAAATCCACTTTCTATGAAGTAGTGTCGTATGTTCACCCACCCTTACTTTGGAAACTTTATTGACCAATGGATAACTCTTCTCTTGATTTACACCCAAGATTAGAATTCATAAGCAATGTTTAATCAAAAGTGATGAAAACCTAATAGTGATTTCAAAGACCATATAGGTTTGACACAATCACTTGAATACCCTGTTACATACTATAACATTCGGGGTCCGACATTTTCCTTTTATTCAAGTGTATACCCTATCCCTAGGGAACACTAGTAGAATTTGGCAAATAAATGACTAGGCGACTAAAAGTTTTAGTCACAACAACTAAAAATGACTAAATTCTACTAATCTTTTTGTAACTTAGCTATACATGTGTAAATAAATAACTAATTTAATTGTGGACTAAAAAATTACTTAGTCATAAGAAGTACCCTAAATCTGCAAGTAAGACCAACCTCAAATACTCATTAGAAGGGTTAGTCTAAACATACAAATCTGCAAATACCTCTATGAAATAACATATCTATGCTAAAGAAATGCCACAAGTAACAAAAACAACATCAAGAAGACATTTCAAAAGCAAGATAATCACCTATTCCATATTGGATTGGTGTTACATGTGCTAGTAACCCTTTCCCAACCCTTGATCAAAGCTCAAGATGATGTAAATGCAATGGAGATGATGGGAAAGATGAGTTCTCAAATTAAGAGAGTAACCTTGCATAAAAATCGTGCATGATGATGGATGTTTTGGAGTGAAATGGGCAAGATCAAATCTCAAATGAAGAGAGTGACCTTGCAAGAGGTTGTGGAGATGATGGAGATGATGGAGGATTTGCTCAAAGTTGAAGCTTCTATTTAAGGATTTTCAAAATGCTAAGTGTTGAAGAGAGACCAATGTGGGACTAAGATTGGACAAATGAAAGGAGGACACTTGTCAAGTGGTGATTGGTGGATGTATGTGCAAGATTTGGGAAGAGTGCCCATGAGAGGGAAAATTTGAATTTAAATTTGAGAGTAAATGCTAAGTGGGGGACAAGAAAATGAGCAATAAATGCAATGTTGGAGGGACAAATCAACTTGCCTTTGAATTCAAATTGAGGGAATATTCCCCATAAATTCCATGTTGATGGAAAATCTTGGATTTAATAAATCAATAAATTGATTTATATGTGCAAGTGGCTAAATCTAGAGAATGCAAGTGGGTGAGATTAACATTTAATCATGGTTAGATTAAATTAATGATGATTATGTTAGTTTAATGATGATTAGGTGAGTTGACTTTTAGGACTTTGATATTTATTTAAATTAGAAAAGGATGGAAATGACTTTGGATTTAATTAAATAAAAGGCTTGATTTATTTAATTAAAATGAGGGTGATGGGATCAAGTTGATTTATTTGATTTAAACTAATGACTTTAGGAGATTGATAAATAAACTTGATTTATTTTCGAATGGATGAATATGACCTAGTTGAATGCATTATGTCAATTTTAAGGTCACACATACAAATAAAAATGACTAAATAGTTAGTCGCATAAATACAAATAAGACAAAATTTTAAAAAAATATTTTGGAAAACATAGGGCAGGAGTGTATTGTGCACGTGCAATTCATTTGTCATTTAGCCCGAGGCATTTTGAGTTATAGCAGCAGTTCATCTAATTCAGAGATAAATATTGTTTCGAGATAAAGATTGTTTGGCCTGATTCATTATTTGTTTGACAACACTGACCTGGGTATTGCATATTGGGTGATAAATATTGTTTGGAGAGGACCTAAAGACTTTTGAAAAGGTGGGAAAGGGCAAGGAATTCATAGTTTGCTACAACAAATTTGAAGTCAATGAGGCCCTCAGTAGCAAAGTCAGATTTGGGGATGCCCTCTGCAGTGAATTCAGAGGTTATTCGAAACCCTCATTACATTAAACAAAAGATCTATAACTTTCTGATTGGAAACTTAAAATAGTTACAATCTAATGCTCTTAATAATGTTCTTTTACAATCTTGCCATTGTTCTGCTTCATAATGTGTTCGAGCTAAATATAATAAAATTTGGGTGTTAGTGCCAAAATATAATTTCCTCAAACAATTTTGATACATTTTCACTGCAAGTGCAAACTATCCTTGTGCAAAGTAAACATGTGCTAGATTTACCCACATATCAAGCATTTGAACAAAGATGTTTCCCGCTGCAATTTCTTGTACCTGTGTAAAAATTTCCTTTGCAATATCAAATTGACCCCTTTCAGCTAGCACAATGGTTGCCCCATTTGTAGCATAAACATTTCCTGGTCTTTGTGCCAACACTTTAAAATATAGTTCTCTAGCCTTCTCAAGATTTTGTGCCTCCACCTTTGGATCCCTCCTCTCATTGTGAAAAGCTGAAAAATAATTCCAATTTCCAAGTGAAATGTCAACATAAGAATTCTTTGCATTGGATTCACTTTGTACAACTTTAATTGTTCTTTTGCTTTAAGCCAGTTATCTATTTTCAGTTCCATTTTTCCAAGCATAGATAAAGCATTTGATGAGTTTTTATCCACCTTAAGTGCATACCCAATAATTTTTATGCTTAGTTGGATCTCATTTTGAGCTTGAGCCATGGTTGCAAGACATAGATATGCATCCACATAATCAAGAAACTTGAACAATATTAGCCCATATAAAATATTTGCTTTTTCAGTATCATGTAGCTATTCAAAAAACCTAGCAAGATTAAATATTGTTGTGACTTTATCTCATGGTAACTCAAGTGAAACACCACCTTCTTCTAGTTGATGGAAGAATTTCATATCCTTAAAGAGCATAGGAAAAAATGTAGAATTGGCACTAGGAATTTTATTTATGAATTCAACTCAAATTCCATAATTTCCTAATGCCTCCATAAAAGATTGTTGAGCCAAATCTAGCTCATCACGCTCAAAATGAAGAACCCCAATGTTGTTTAGCAATTGAATGGGTACTTCTTCTATTCTCTTCTTCAAAAGAGACTTTGTTGTCTTAAGAGAATCTAAGGTTGGACTGGGATTTGATGATATTAATAACTCAACCATCTTGATAAATGCATGGGCATCATGTGGATCTATGTGAGTTTCCTTTCTTAAAATTTCCAAATCCTTCTATGCTTGTCCTTGTTGAGCATATATATGGCCTACAGCTTTTAAGCTCTCACAGTTCTTAGGGTGAACCTCCAGAACCTTTCAAAATTTGAGAGAGAACTCTTAAGATCTCTCAGCTTCAATTGAACCTGTCCACAAAATCCTATGGCCTTTGGCTTTCCTTGACTGATGCCATGTAGTAGCATCCAATGGTGTCATAATCACCTTTACTATGATAAGATCGTGCAAGATTATAATATGAATGAAATTTAATGAGAGGGTGGTCAGTTGAAACAAGAGTTGTCTTAGTCAACTGTTCCATAAGAAAATGTTGCCTTGTAGTGAAGAAAAAATGGTTTGCTAAATGATTCAATGCCATTGCATAGTACGAGTATAATTCAAGGGCTCTACACATCTTTTCCATTCCTTCATGAACACTACCTTTTTCACTAACTGTGAGAATCCTACAAGTAAAAATGCACAAAACTAATCACAAAGATTTATGTAGAGGCAAAACATCATTTCCTAATGGCTCCATAAAAGTTTGTTGAGCCAACTCTAGTTCATCACGCTCAAAATGAAAAACCCCAATGTTGTTTAAAAATTGAATGGGTACTTCTTCTCTGCTCTTCTTCAGAAGAGACTTTGTTGTCTTAAGAGAATCTAAGGCTGCACTTGGGTCTGACGATATTAATAACTCACCCATCTTGATAAATGCATGGGAATCATGTGGATCTATGTGAGTTTGCCTTTCTTAAAATTTCTAAAGTATTCTCTGCTTACCCTTACTGAGCATATTTATGGCCTACAACTTTGAACCTCTCACAGTTCTCAGGGTGGACCTCCAAAACCTTTTCTAAATTTGAGAGAGAACTCTTAAGATCTCCCAACTTCAATTGAACCTATCCACAAAATCCTATGGCCTCTGGCTTTCCTTGACTAATGCCATGTAGTAGCGGCCAATTGTGTCATAATCACCTTTACTATGATAAGATTGTGCAATATTATAAGATGAATGAGATTTCATGAGAGGGTGGTCAATTGAAACAAGATTTATCTCATTCAACTATTCCACAAGACAATGATGTCATGTGGAGAAAAAATGGTTTGCTAAATGATTCAATGTCATTACACAGTATGGGTATAATTCAAAGGCTCTATGCATCTTTTCCATTCCTTCATGAACACTACCTTTTTCACTAACTGTGAGAATCCTACAATTAAAAATTGCACAAAACTGACCACACATATTTTTCCCCATTTCAAACAGTAAAATTGTGAAAAAAATGTGTTTAAAACCTACAAAAAAATGCAAATAAAATCATGCTGATTTTTGTGCCAAAAAAACCATGAGACCATAACTTGCTACTTACTATTATGCTCTGATATATTTTTTCCAAGCATCCATAGCTTTTTGAAATAACCTATTTTAGGCTTTTAGCCATAGCAGCAAGGCAATGAACTATTTGATAAAATGTTTTGGTAGACATGTATGAAAAATGTGGTAGCATAGACAAGGCAATGAACTTTGGAAAAAATGCCTCAAAGAAATGTGGTCTCATGATGATGGAATGCCATGATGAATTCCATGACAAGTGAATTGTTATGGATTATCATGGCATTCCATCACCATGAGATGACATTGCTTTGAGGCATTTTTCAACCAATTCACTTTGTCTATGTTATTTCTTACTATTATGCTTTGATAGATTTTTTCCAATCATCCATAGCTTTGTTCAAAAGCACTTGTTTTAGGATTTTAACCATAGCAACAAGGTAGTGAATTGTTTGATAAAATGCTTTGGTAGACATGTATGAAAAATGTGATAGCATAGACAAGGCAATGAATTTTTTTTTAAAATGCCTCAAAGAAATGTGGTCTCATGGAATGCCATGACAAGAAAATGCAATTGGTAGCTACTCCTAGTTATTATTTATCCAATGTAAATTAATTGCATAACTACTTAGGTTGACTTTGTAAAAACTATATTGTAATTGAAATTTTGTCATCTATCAACATCTAGTTATTAGTAATGCAATGTGAAGTAATGCTTTGAGTTTGAAAGATGTGCAATGCAATGTAATCAACAATTTGAATGTAAACTACAAAAATCTATTTTTTACAATTCATTATTTAAAATCTCTATTTTATTTGCTCTTTATAACTCTATTTCTATGGAAATTCCTTTCAATTAAAAAAATAGTTTTTGTCTCTTATTCTACAATTTTTTACATTTTGTCATCTATCATCATATAGTTATTAGTTGTGCAATGTGAAGTAATGGTTTGAGTTTGAAAGATGTCCAATGCAATGTACTTAGCAATTTTTATTTATTTTATTCAAGGGGTAAACGCTTTTGACCGAGCTATGAACCGAATACAACCAATCAACAATTCCACCCCAACGAGGTTTCAACCTTGGTGGCAAGAACAACAATGCCACCTATAAACCATCACACCATGCCAATGCCAAAGAATGTACTTAGCAATTTGAATATAAACTACAAAATCTATTTTTTACAATTCATTAGTTAAACTCTCTATTTTATTTGCTCTCTATAACTCTATTGCTATGGAAATTCCTTTTAATAAAAAAAATAGTTTGTCTCTTAGTCTACAATTTTATGTTGCTAGAATATTACAGATGGATCAACGTCGAGGGTTGACTATGGATCAATACTATGCATTTGATGAGAGAGTAGCCGATGACAGGGACATGGAAAAATATCCATGTCCATGTAATGACTATCTTGGTGGAAAGCTGAAAAAATAGTCCAATTTATCAACATATGATAAGATATATGCATAGTGGTATAAGCCCTTGGAATAACAATTATTATGAAGATATGATAAAATTGCAGAGTGTGAGAGATGAAGAGGAAACAAACATAGATGAAGAGGCAACAATGTTAGATGAAGGGTTTCAAGTTGATACAATGTTGAATGAAAGTCTAAACGATGATTGGGCCAAGTTGATGGAGGATGTTGTTACACCCCAATTGTATAGTTACTAATTACTATTATTGCATAGGGTAAAAATGGATGTAATGAGAATTCTAGAGATAAATAAAATATGCTTGTACCTTGTTGTCAATATGAATGTTTCCACATTTGATGATTGTCTCATTTGATGTTACTTCAGTTGATGTTATCCTTGGTGAAATATTGCATTTATGTGAGTGAAAGGTTATTGAATTGTAATTATTCTAACTTTGTAGATGTTTATGTATACTGCATATGTTATGAACATTTGAATGTCGTAAGCATGTGTTAGTGGATGCAGGTATGTGTTCCATTCCTCCAGGTGGAGGGGAAGTATTACTAGGGAGAAGATCTTGGTCGGATAACCTGTAAAAGTAAACTATCTGAGCTTACACACACCACATTAGAGTGTTTGAACTAAGTCAGTTTGTGGGTTATAGGTAAGTCATCCTTAGCTTGTTTGAATGAATTAGGAGTCTTGATTACTTCTGCATGCTTTTGCGAGTGATGTTTATCTATTTGGGGTTTTGAGATATTTCTTGTGTTATTACGATCATATTGATAAGTGGGATGTAGGTGGAAGAATGTTTATATGTATGCACATGCATGTCAATGGGATCTAACAACACATATATGCATATGTATAGATATACCATGCGTACACACCTATCGATATGATGGTAATGTAAATGGATATAAGTGAATCGGATGTGGACATATATATATATATATATACATACATACATGTATCCATATGTATATGCATATCGATACAAGCAAACATTAGCAAATGGTCATGCTCATACAGATGCATTGATCTAGTATACCTACATATACGTGTACATAGAGGTATATATATATATGCATACATCCTGTATAATGTGTTTATTATAATTGTTTTTCCTTTACGCTTCTATATATATATATATATATATTACATATTGATTTTAAAATTTGACTTATTCTTATTTAATTAACAAGTCAATTTAATGAAGACTTCTTTTGACGTACTTAATCCTTGGCTAAAATATGAAAATATTGATTATTAATATGAAAGTCGACTTTGGATCATACATGACACTATGAAATAATCGTGTATCACCAACTAAGAAATACGTATGAGTAAGACATGGCGATACGTCTAAATTTTACTGGCTTTGACTTAGTCGATTTGTGAAATGGAGAAAGCATGGACTAAGTCCAACATATTTAATTGCTATAGTCGACTCAATTCATAAAATAATCTAGTTCAGGTTATGTGTTGGTAATTCATCATTGACATATTCTTCTTACCTAGGAATCGTGCCATCTTACTAGTTTTGGTGCCACCTCTATTTTTCACTTTCCTATAGATGGCAATTGCAGAGAAAAATACAAATTCTCCATGTGCAAGTTGAAATGGTGTTGTGAATGTTGTCAATATGAAAGTCGAGCCTGCTATGCTTTATGCTAAGTATAAGCTTAATTTGTCACCACGTTCAAGTTGAATCATGCTACAAGGAAGTGGTGCCATTCTATATGCCAAAACTATATGATTTATAGAGGTTGGATGCTCTATGAATAGTCACACCAACACATTAGAAACCTATTCATTCTCATTATCATTCTTACCATTCTAGAGTGATCTTTATTTGCAACCATCATTCACATTTATGTATTCTTGTATGACCATTATTTCCATTGAGAGAGGCATATCATACCAAGAGAATGCATCTTTATTTGTTTATCATATCTGAGTTTACCTTGAAAGTCAGTAATCAGAAACAAGTGTTACATTAAGGCCAAGAAGGAAAAAGAAGCCATTGTTAGTACCATAGAGGGAACCAACTACGATAATGCTATCTGGTTAAGTGACATTGAAACTTTTAGTCACGTACTTTCTCGAATCAGTGATGTGAAGAGGAAGATGAAGATGGTATGTATAATTACCTACCAACCATCACACTAGAAAATTCAGAGTCATTACCACTTTCCAGGGACATGCCTTCAAAAGAAAGTGCTAGTCCTGCATTCATCTTTAGGGATCCTAGGGTTCTACCACTAGCCGAAGTAATATCAATTTCTTCGAGTAAAGAGTTCGAGGGATATGTACCAAGGACACCGCTAGATGATAAATGGTCTCATGAAAAAATGTCTGTGAAAAATGTAGACTACATTGTTGGTGAACACCATATTGACATTACTTCTCATAACTATGTATTAGATGATAGATCTGAGGGTTATTATCCTTTTTGGGATAGGTATGAAGAAATGAGAGATTAACTGAAAGATAGGGAATGAAAATTTTCTCAGTCTGTAGGTTATGCTCCTTTAAGTTATGTGTCTGAGAGTGAATCTGAAGGATACTCTCCACTTAACTATCTAAATAGTCACTCCATGTAATCAAAAGGATATTGAAATACTCATGAAATGAATAAAAATTATGTGTTTATCAAAATAAGTGTATGCTTAATCTTCTATGGAATTCTTGTGTACATATGTTTTCCATAAGACAACTGATAACATAATTAGGCTAACATGGATAAAACATTCAGGTAAAAAAAAATCACATAAGCATGGTGAAGACATATGTGAGGACGTGAACTAATCCCAGTACAAGTCAGGAGGATGGACAAGGAACCACTGGTGTGGAGGCTAGGCTTGCCCAAATCTTGGCAAGGTTAACTAATCTTGAACAAGAAAGAGATAAGGGTAGGGTAGAAAAGGAAGTACTTGACAATGATCAAGAGGGAGAAAATTCTTCCCATGGGTAGGGTAAAAACCATAATCATGATAAGGAAAAATCACCTACACCATCTATTGAAAGGAATAAGAAGATTGTATCTTCTGAACTGTCAAGGGACATGAAGAAGATAATTCCACCTAAGTTTGATGGAAGTGTTGGAGGTGATGAGGTTGAAGTATGGCTTGTTCAAATGGAAAATTATTTTGAAATATGAAACTATGATGAGATTATAAAATCTACATGCCGATAAGGGTGTGGTTCGGTGGTCAAGTCGCTTGGTTGTAGTGACGGCCACCAGGGTTCAAACCCTTGCCGGGCCAAAGTGCTCACAAGCCTTGTGCCTTCATTGGGCCATCGTGCTTGCAGGTTTTGTAGTTTCTTGTGGTTTCTTGTACCCGATTCATAGCTTTGGTCAAAAGCGTTTACCCCTAATAATATGGGTGCATTGTACCTTCTAAAAAAAAAAGGCTACAAAAGCCGCACGGGGTGCATATTAGTTAGTGAGGGAAGCTTCTAACTGGTGGATAAATAAGAAGTTGGAACTTAGCATAAACTCATGGAAACTAACTTGGGGAGAATTTGTGGAAATTTTTCGCAAAATATGGTTACCGCAGCTTTACGATGACCAAAAACTCTCAGATTTCTAAGAGTTGAAGCAAGGTAGCATGACAGTCAACGAATACTGGGAGAAGTTTACCTGAATTTTGCATTATGTCCCCATATAACACAAGGATGAGTGTTTCCGTATTAGGAAATTTATTTTGGGACTCAATAACTAGATTGGAGGGGAAGTGGATATTCATGGTCCAACAATAATGGATATTGTATATGAAAAAGCAATTAAGCAAGAACAAAGATTAAGGATGATTCCACTCGACAAGAAAGAAAAGAGCAAAAGATGGATGTGGAAGTTCCTAAAAAGATAACTCCTAAGGAGGAATCTATGCAAAATAGTGCAAAATAAAAAGGGAAAAGACTCCACTATAATGGAAAATATTTTAGGAGATATTAGAAAAGAAATGATTCTAGCATGGGTAATACCAACAAGGCTAATGAAAGTACCAATAAGTCTGGAGAAACCATAGGGAAAAGAGGGTTGTCTTTAGGATGTTTTATATGCAGAGGGGATCACTATGCAAGGAAATGTCCTGATAAAACTTTTGGTTCACAACCATATGGTAATTCATTACCCACTCAGTAGGCCATGTGTCAAAAAAGGATACATGCTATTGTGAACGATCGACAGGAAGATTATCAAGTAACACCAGTCGAAACACCAGGTATTTTGTTTGGCTTACCTATTTTTGTTCTTATTGATATTGGTGCAACTAAAAAATTTCATTTCACGTAGAATAGCTAAGAAATTATCTAGGAAGGCGAGACACATGGAATGTATTGGAATGTAGAGTATGCAAACCAAACAAGAGAAAAGGTGGATGAATGTCTATTTGAGGCTAGGATAGAATTACCTATTTTTACTACTAAAGTTAACCTTTATGTTGCACCTATAGGATCATATGATGTTATCCTAGCAATGAATTCATTGTGGAAGCATAGGGCTATAATGGACTTCCATGCTAAGACTATTGAATGCCTAGATGATTTTGGAAATCAAGTTAAACTCCAAGGAATACCTAGACAGGTAAAGATTTGACAAATTATGGAAATGCAACTTATGAGAGCCAAGAAGAAAGGGTGTAAACTCTTTCTCATAAAGATTGAAGAACTTGGGAAAGATAGTGACAATTCTGAGAACCAGAGTTTGCAAAAATTAGAAGATAGAGAAATAGTTGAAACTGGAAAATCAGATATGGAGAAGTACCCAATTTTGAGGGAATTTTCAGACGTGTTTCTAGAAGAGTTACCAGAATTACCTTTGAAAAGAGTATTTGATTTCTCTATTGACATAGTTCCTGGTTCAGAACCTATTTCTAAGATACCCTATAGGATGAAAACCACTGAACTTATGGAACTTAAGACACAATTAGATGAATTATTGTTAGAAGGACTGATAAGACCAAGTGTTTCACCATGGGGAGTGCCAGTTATCTTTGTTAAGAAGAAGGATGGAACATTGTGTTTGTGTATCGACTATCATATGCTTAACAAAGCAACAGTTAAGAACAAGTATCTATTTCCATGCATTGATGATCTTTTTGATCAAATGAGAGGTGCATCTATATTCTCTAAAATAGATTTGAGATCTAGATATCACTAGTTAAGAGTTAAAGATGAAGATATCTTTAAAACTGCATTCAAAACTCAATATGGGCACTATGAGTTCACTGTTTTACCTTTTGGTTTAACAAATGCACTAGCAACATTCATGAACCTAATGAATAGTGTGTTTAGAGATTACCTTGAAAAATTTGTACTAGTTTTTCCAGATGACATCTTGATTTATTCTAGAAATGAGGAAGAACATTGCAAGCATTTAGAAATGGTCCTACAATGTTTGAGAGAGCATAAGTTGTATGAAAAAATTTCCAAGTGTACATTCTTCCAAGAGAGGGTACATTATTTGGGTCATGTGATTTCAGTTGAAGGAATTGTAGTAGATCCAGCAAAGATCAAGGTATTAATTGAGTGATATACACCCAAAAATGTGATGGAGGTAAGAAGTTTCATGGGCTTGGCGAGATATTACAAGAAGTTTGTCATAGAATTTTCTAAGATTACTTTTCCAATAACTTCTTTTCAAAATAAAGGATGGAGATTTGAATGGAATGAGAAGTGTCAAGAATCATTTGACCTACTCAAAGAAAAACTAACCACCGCACTGATCTTAAAAGTACCAAATCCTGAAGGTAGCTTCATCGTTATCACCGATGCATGTGGCGAAGGGTTCAGAGGGGTATTGATGCAAGATGGGAAAGTGATTGCATATGTGTCTCGAAAGCTGAAACCATACAAAATGAATTATGCATCACATGATTTAGAATTGGTATTTGTAGTTCATGCATTGCAAATGTGGAGGCACTATTTGCTAGGGAAACCCTTCGAGTTGAAAACTGACCATAATGGGTTAAAGTACCTTTGTACTCAATTGAATATGAATTTTAGACAGAGAAGATGGTTGAAGTTGATAACTGACTATGATTTTAATATCAGTTATATTAAGGAGAAAGAGAATCAAGTCGTCGATGCATTAAGTCATAGACATCATTGCTTCCATAGTAGCAATTCAAACTGATTTCAAAGGGAAATTTTTCCAAAAGTTCAAGGAGGATGGGTATTGCTTACAAGTTAAGCAATCACTCATGGACAATCCTCAAGATTCTAGGTATGAAGGTTTTCAATTTGAACCTAATGGAATACTTAGATACAAGGGTAGAATGTATGTACCTGATGTAAAGGAATTGAGAAATCTGGTATGGAAGGAAATACATGAAGCACCATATTCTAGACATCCAGGAGTGATGAAAATGATGGCTTATGTAAAACCATTATACTTCTGGAAGGGAATGAAAGGAGATGTCGCTAGTTATATGGCTAGTTATCTTGAGTGTCAAAGGGTGAAAGCTGAGCATCATCATCCTGTGGATTTTTTATACCCACACAGCATACCAAAAAGGGAATGGAAAGTTATAAGTATGGATTTTGTGCAAGGACTACCTATGTCAAGGAATAAGCACAATGCCATACTAGTGGTAGTTGATAAGATTACAAAAGTGGCACATTTTATACTAGGGAACCTAACTGATGGGGCACCTATCATAGTAAGAAAATTTGTGCAAAAAGTGTTTAGATTGCATGGGATTCCTAAAAATATTATTTCATATAGGGATGAACAAATCAATTCTAGATTTTGCTAAACCTTGTTTTATGCACTAGGGGCTCAATTAAATATTAGCTCGGCATATCATCCGCAAATAGATGGGAAAACAAAAGGGGTAAACCAAGTAATGGAAGACTTACTTATGATGTATTGCATGGATCAACAATACAAGTGGGAAGATTATTTACCCTTAGTCAAATTTGCTTACAATAACTCATATCATTCTGCAATTAAGATGGCTCCTTTCGAAGCTTTGTATGGTCGAAAGTGTCAAACTCCTATAAGTTGGGATAAACTTGAGGATTGAGTAAGTCTTGTACCAAAAATGTTGGCTGAAATGGATGAAAAAGTTTAGATTATTAAGAAACAGTTAGTAGAAGCTAACAATCGATAGAAAAGTTACGAAGATGCTAAGAGAGTGCCCCATAATTTTTCCTTAGGTGACAGTATTTTTTAGAGTGAAACCTCACAAAAGATCCATTAAATTTGGAAAGTCTTCCAAGTTAGCCCCATGTTATATTGGACCCTTTGAGGTTATAGAGGAAGTGAATCCAGTAGCCTATCGAATTGCTTTGCCACCAGCTCTTTCTAGAATGCATAATGTCTTCCATGTGTCCTACCTTAGAAAGTATATACCAGGAGATAATCATGTAATTGATTAGACTAATTTACAAGTAAGGGACCCTAAAGTAGTAACTCTCAAGGCCATCAAGGTGCTAGAAACATGTAAGCTTTGCTTGCGTAACAGAGAGGTCTTGCAATGCAAAGTCCAGTGGGACCAGTATGCAAAAGACTCGAATACTTTGAAGGACTATGTAGAAATTCAGCAAAAATTTCTAGACATTCTTGATGCTTTTGAGAATGTTGATTAATGTATTGTTAGATTGATATGCTTTGAATAATACCTCAGTTCATTGGGAATGATGATTCATAAGGGGGGGAGTATGTTACACCCTGATTGTATAGTTACTATTTACTATTACTGCATAGGGTAAAAATGGATGTAATGAGAATTCTAGAGATAAATAAAATATGCTTGTACCTTGTTGTCAATATGAATGTTTCCAAATTTGATGATTGTCTCATTTGAACTTTAGTTGATGTTATCCTTCGTGAAATATTGCATTTATGTGAATGAAAGGTTATTGAATTGTAATTATTCTAACTTTGGAGATTTTTATATATATTGCATATGTTATGAACATTTGACTGTCTTGAGCATGTGTTAGTGGATGCAGGTATGTGTTCCATTCCTCCAGGCGGAGGAGAAGTATCACTCGGGAGAAGATCTTGGTCGAGTAACCGGTAAAAGTAAACTATCTGAGCTTACACACACCACATTAGAGTGTTTGAATTGAGTCAATTTGTGGGTTATATGTAAGTCATCCTTAGCTTGTTTGAATGCATTAGGATTCTTGTTTACTTTTGCATGCTTTTGTGGGTGATGTTTCTCTGTTTGGGTTTTTGAGATCTTTCTTGTGTTATTAGGATCATATGGATAAGTGGGATGTAGGTGAAATAATGTTTATATGTATGCACATGAGTGTCAATGGGATCTAACGACACATATATGCATATGTATAGATATACCACACATACACACCTATCGATATGATGGTAACATAAATGGATGTAAGTGAATCAAATGTGGTATATATATGTATGTATGTATGTATGTATGTATGTATGTATGTATAGTATATACACGTATTTGTATATATATACATATCGATACAAGCAAACATTAGCAAATGGACATGCACATACAGATGCATCAATATGGTATACCTACATATACATGTACATAGAGGTATATACATATACATATATACATATATACATATGTAAATATATATTAAAATATTATATATATAGTTATATTAATACGAATTTATTTAAATATATATATATGTATATGATATATATACAATATATATATAATAATATATATATATATTACATATTGATTTTGAAATTTAACTTATTCTTATTTAATTAAGAAGTCGATTTAATGAAGACTTCTTTTGACATATTTAACCCTTGGCTAAAATATGTCGATATTGATTATTATTATGAAAGTCGACTTTGGATCATACATGGAACTATGAAATAATAACGTATCACCAGCTAAGAAATACGTATGAGTAAGACATGGTGATACACTTAAATTCTGTTGGCTTTGACTTAGTTTATTTGTGAAATGGAGAAAGCATGGACTAAGTCCAACGTATTTAATTGTTGTAGTCGACTCAATTCATAAAACAAGTCGATTCAGGTTATGTGTTGGTAATTCATCATGGACATATTATTCTTACCTAGGAATCATGCCATCTTACTAGTTTTGGCACCACCTCTGTTTTTCACTTTCCTGTAGATGGCAATTGTGGAGAAAAAAATGAATTCTCCATGTGCAAGCTGAAATGGTCTTGTGAATGTTGTCAATATGAAAGTAGAGTTGTTATGCTTTATGTTGAGTATAATCTTAATTTGTCGCCACCTTCAAGTTGAATCATGTTGCAAGGAAATGGTGTCATTCTACAAGCCAAAACTATAGGATTTATAGAGGTTGGATGCTCTATAAATAGTCGCACCAACTCATTAGAAACGTATTCATTCTCTTTATCATTCTTACCATTCTAGAGTGATCATTATTTGCAACCATCATTCACATTTTTTTATTCTTGTGTGACCATTATTTCCATTGAGAGATGTGTATCATACCAAGAGAATGTGTCTTTATCTATTTATCATATTTGAGTTTACCAATCATTCTCATCTGATTTATAAGTGAGAAAAGAGTGAGAATTTGTGAGGAAGAGTTGTCTTAAATTTGAGAGTAGTGTGCTATCAACAAGAGTGGAAAAGGAAGTTGTGTTGGGAAGCTAAATTGAGCTGAATTACTGTTGGAGAAGGCTGCACTGTCATCATTATTTGGGAAAAGTGATAACAGGCATGGGGTTTTCTTCTTCTTATCATTTACAAGGTTTTATTGTATTTTCTATGATGCATGAAATGTCTTTACTATTTTTGCAATAGAAGTAATTATGATTGTATTTTGAAAAAGGGAATTGAAGCATTTTTAGCTGCTTTCATACTGTTGATATAAGATCTCCATAATAGGAGAATTATGTTTATATTAGTTATTATTTACTAGGCTTGATTGAATGCAAGAGTCACTTGAGTTACACCCAACTAAGTTATTAGTTTAAATCGGAAAGCTTGTGTTACTCCTAGAATAGTAATCTAGTATGGGAGGGAGCTTATGTACTTACTTGCTAAGTAGATTCATTACAAGTAGATTAGTATGTTGTAGGTTAGTTTGGGATGACGAAATATCCATTGAAGGACAGTACCTATGCATAGTGTAAGATAGCCTTAACTCAAATCAGCCCTAAATAGTGTATGTGATAAATGACTTCATTCGAAATACTGAATGAGAACACTTTGGCCAAAGCAGTGCAATGTACAAGACCCCACTTAGTTGTGTGATACTTGAGACTACATTGTCAGTTCACCATGATCCAATATTACATGCTAGTTTGAGACTGTCGAGTTACAAAAGGTTCTAGTTATGTAGGAAACAACACTATGCTCAGTTTTTTGTCATTATCAGTTACTCTACCAATCTCTTCATTGAAGGGAAGAGCCATCTATCGAATGATAGATGTGTGGGGGACCACATTAAGAGTTTGTAGTTGGTAGAAAAGCGCCTAAGTGATGCTTCTCCTCCACAACAGGAAACAAAAGAACCAAGATTTGAAAGGAAGGATCTTGGACCATCTTTCTACTATTTGTTCAAAGGCTCCATGAGCTATGTATGTATTTGTATGCTTTCTTTCATTGAAGTATATTTCAAATGAAAATGAATTCATGACGTAGAATTTTTTGTATCTTGCTTGGAAATTATCAATAAAAGAAAAGAAAAAATATTGCAATGGCTTTATTACTTGTTTATTTACTCGTTTGGTGTAAAATAAGAATTTTTTACTTTATGAAAGGGTTAGTACGTCACAGATGCTTTAAATCTTGTGTATGCTAGTTGCAAGTTAAGTTGTTTCACAACAATCCTTCAAATTCTTAACTTGCAAGTGGTGTTTGGTTGGACAAATGAGAATGTAGATCAATTATTGACATTATTAAGTTTGTTGTTACCACCTGACTCCACATTTCCAACAAAATGAAGTCAATGTAAAAATAAAATCACTAAGCGAGGCTTAGGGTATGAAAACATCCACACATGTGTGAATGGTTGTGTATTATTTTGTAAGAATCTTGCAAGTGAGAGTGAATGTCTGAAATGTCATGAAGTGAGGTATAGACAAGGTTTGAAACTAGTTGTGGTTCCTAGAAAGGTTCTTCACAACTTTT
>VDFB02185039.1:0-18853 GCA_007258455.2 Sequoia sempervirens | reverse complement strand
ACTATGTCATATTTGGGTTTCACCCTAGTGCAAGAATGTCGACATTACATGTTCATGGGGGTAAATACAATGCCCCATCTCTCTCAGAATATATGACTTCACTTCTTTATTGGTGGAGAGGATACATGAAGGACTATCAAAGCTGCAGAATGGTGATACTGGTACTCAATTTTTTTGGTATTCTATGTTGATGCATATGTTCTTGTTTAGAAATACTGATTTCTTTGCTAAGAATATGAACTTAAGACAATCAGTTAATGGAGAAAGATTGCCAGTACAGATATGGGCTACAGATTTGTCCTATAATAAGGAAAGCACCAGTTATGTGCAATTTGATAATTATTTTGCTGCAAGATTGAGGGCTAGATTGATGGTAAATGTACCTAGGATCCCTCAGGAACTGCATAATTTCCTTAGGCCGAAGGAAAGGAAACCAAAATTGAGGGTTTTACATAATTGGGGTGACATTATTCCATATCTAGTTAGCATTGTCTTGAGAATATATGGATTTCAAGGAACCCCTCACATCGCCATACAATGTGCCACCAAGACTACGGCTATGTATATGTATGATGGGGTGTATTCATGAAGATAACCTAACTAGAAAGGGGAAGGGAACATTATCTCGATTATACAAAAGAGTGTCCTAATTTTACATTTTCAAAGGGAGGCTGGACACATTTTGACAAATTCTTTGTTGATTACCATATGAGATTTGGTCCAAGGCGACAACATGATCCTGAAGGTTTCTTTGCTCTTTTCAGACAAAGAATAAAAGGTGGCAAATTTGTACATGAGTTCAATTTCCCCGAGGACCTGATCAGGAATGAATTTGATTTAAATAGACAGGAATTGAACAAGGAAAAGTGGATAGCTTATAGTAAGCTACTGGATATTGTGCATGAAATAGATCCGACGTATGATCCATTGATGGAATTCACTCCATACCATAGGAGAATTGACATTTTAATGAAGAATTTCAAGGAGATAATGGACACCTTGACAACCAAAAAGATAAATTTAAGGCTAAGTCTCGATATGCAAGGACAAAGTGATATGCCAATTGAAACAAGGCCAGTATGTTAGCCTAGAGAAAGGCGGCCCATCTATAGGAGGAAAAGGGATACTGGCAGTGATGAGGAAGAAGTAGACAGAAAAGGGAAGAAAATAATGAAGGCGCCTTCACGACCAGGCCCAAAATTTAAAGTACCTAGGGCTATCAAAATCATTGAATTAGGATCTTCAACAGAGCGTAGTTCCCCATCACCACCACCTGAGCCAAGCCCTAAGAGGCAAAGAACCTGATCACGCACTCCAAGGATCTCACAGATAAAATTATTGTTACCGATCAAGACATGCAGGTTGGTATGTCGTCCCCTCCAAGGTCAGCTGAATTGGTTCTATCTGATTTGGATATGAAGGGTAAGAGTGTGCATGATGCAAGAATGGAGGCTTGCAAGGAGTTCTTAGATGACAATGCATTTAAAGACTCTTGTATTCTTGCAATTGGCATGGAGGATGAATTTGAGGAATATCAAATAAATGCAAGGGAGAAGAGAACCAAGGCTTGACAGTCGATCAGGAGAATGGTGAAGAAGTGAAAGTTGAACTAATAGAAGAGTTCAAAAACATCACTCCTCAAGAAGGAAGACAACTAGTGAATCAGGCTGGTGTTTTGATTTTTCCTAAATGGGACATCGCAGATGCAGTGGCTTTCAGTGCCATTATGAAGTCCAAGAATCCTTTTCAGGATTCTGAAGAAGAAGTTAAGGCAGCATTACAAAACTCTGCCTTCAGTGAAGAATATGAGACCTTGACAATTTGGGCATTGGCTCCACAAGGAAGAAAGCCAGACATTGCTGATATTAATCCAAATTTCAAAGGAGGATTAATAATAAAGAGGGCTTCAGAGACTACAACAACTAAAGCCACTAGTTTAACTGTGAATGTGGCCAAGTTGGCCCAAAAGATTGCTGAAAGGGAGGAGGCTGAAAGAAAGAGCCTAATGGAGAAGTATAACATTTTAGTTGAAGAATATAGTAAAATGCAAAAGAGGAATGTTAAGCTGCAAACTGAAGTAGAAAGGTTCAAGTATAGACATACTGGGGAAACATCAATGCTCCAGGAACTAGCACATCACCTCCCACAGCAGGGTCAATGCCTCCCGCTTCTCCAAATGTTTCTACACTATGGTCTCCCATTCAAAATCCTGCTCTTACCCCTCCTCTAGAACAAGTCGATGAACAAACAGAGTGCTCTATTGATCGAACAAACAGGCAGCTCATGCAGGAAATTGATCAATTACAACAATCACTAAGGGTAAAAGAGGAGGGTTTTCTTTCAAAAGAAAAAGAAATTGTTACTCTTATTTTGGAGCATTTAAATGAAAAGGTGGATAATAAACTGCCCTCTATACATTCTTTGTATTCTTTGCTATTTGAAGCAATAAATAATATTGATGGGGATCAGGGGATAGTAATTCCAATAATTCAAAATTGGATCCCTAGGGCAAATAATCTAGATGTTATGACTAAAGCCTCAAGGTTTGATGCAAATAACAGTCTCAATCATTGAAGCCTACTTATATATTAGTTAAATCATTGCAAAGTTTTCAGACCTTACCAGATGATCTAAGTAGGAAGATTAGGGAGTTGGTAAAGAACTTCAATGATTGGGGTAACACACTATTACCTGATATAACTAATGAGTAGGGGAAATCGTAACACCCAACACCGAAGGATTACAAGTAGAGTCATCAATAATCAAATTAAAAAAATTTGTGATGACTCGATTATGATTTGTTGTTAAATAGTATGGATAAGATTATTGGTACCGCTCATTTTTGAATCTTTTTTGAAAGAGATGCCAATCAGCAAAGAAGTATTTGCCTTATAGTACAAAGGTAAAAGAGGTGATTGATTTTGACTGGCCAAGTGACGAAGAATACTAGAGGTGGGTGGCTAAGTATTTGAATGATGATGAGTAAAAAGAGTGGGCTACCGATAGGTGGAAAATCAGATACTCCCGTTACAATGTTTCCAGTTTTGTATGGATGAATTTCTTGGCGTGGGTTTCACGTGGTTTTTTGTTATTGCATCAACCTTCCTCCACCAACATGATGAACGAGAATATGCTCCAGGATGATTGTTGTTGTAACGATTTTTGAACAAGAATATTTTTCAAGGTGGTGGATGTAACAAATTTTGGAATATCACCAGGTGCTCCAATTGACTAGTGACAGGTCTACTTTTTGGCCCGATGCTTGTTTTATCCTTCATTTTCTATAAGAAGGATTTCAAGGCCAGAAGTATGGGTTAGGAAGTTATATAACTTTTGTCGAGTCTAGGTGAAGTTGCAGAGCGAATTGTAAAGTCCGGTGGTTTTAAAGAAATGCAATTTAGGTTTTGAGTCATTATGTAACATGTTTTGAGTTCATAGATATTTAATGTTGTATAACAGTACTAGCATTTGAGTTGAAATGAAAATTTGAGCTCATGTCTCTCCATTGTACATGCATATCTGAACTTTGAATGAAATAACTAAGGGTTGTTTTATCCATCTCACTGTTGTGGTGTGTATGATTCTATTTTAGCTTTAATTCATGAATTAATCAAAATGTTTGAATGGGATTATAGCGACACGTACGTATAAGCATTTGATAAGTAGTCCTCGGGTTAGAATGCACAATTTGATGAAATTGTAATGCAATATCGCCGTGGGATCTTATATGTGATGTATTAAACTGCTATAAACTCCGTGATGCTTATGAATTGACTCGTGAATGGATATATGGCAATCGATCTAAGTTGTAATTATTCGTGTAGTTCAAAGATTTGTTTGTCTTTGCCTAGAGCTTGCTACAAATTGCAAAATCATTGACTATCTTATACAATGGATTGTGTGTTTAGTTATTCACACCTGTATAGTTGATATTTTCATGAACAACAATTCTAGTTGATATTATCTTATCGCGTTGAGCTATTAAGTGAGATCATCTGCTATTGTTAATGGTGTTTATAATAATGGTGCAGAGGTTGTAAACACATTAAGGGATCACCCTCCCGGGTCTTGCAGAGCCCAAAGTGTACGAGGCTTTTAAAGTCCTCGCCGCTTGGTCCAGTCCCTAGGCCGCCGATTGGAATTGGCACCATAGGTATATTAGAAGACAAATTTGGTTACATTGTAAAAGAACCAACACACGTCAACCACTGAACAACCACCTCTACAACTAACTTTTTAATCTTTTATGATCACATGAAACATAAAACACACTAATTTCAAGGTTGTTAACATCACTATTGAAATGTTTTAATTCTTTGACCTTTCAAACATTAAAAAGTACATCATTAAATTAATTATGTAATGGCATAAAAATTAAAAAACATCATGAATTAATTATGTAACCACACAAGTCAAATATAATTCTATCAAGAAATTAATATCAAATAGATAATATAATTGCATAATTCATACATTTCAATGTCATTGATCTTCTTCTTCATCCAACTCTTTGTTTGTATCATCCGATCCAGATTCGACATTGTATGATTGGTCATATCATCATCATCATCATCATTATCGGGCCAAGTAATGTCATCATCCACAGATGTCATCTTCATGAACATTAACTCCCCATCATCATCATCTAGTTCCTCTTCGACATCTTCATCAGTGGACATCATCAACCAACCGCTGATCCCATCATCATCTACATCATCTTCAGTTCTTTGGCATCTCTTCTTCCACAACATTATACTTCATCACCTCCTCTTGGATCATGTCTAACAACAAATGACCAACCGGGTTTACCTGAAACCTCTGAGTAAAATACCTACTCACATTGGCTTGGAAGAACATAGGGCTCATTTCCAGCTCACTCGATCGACCTTGTATTAACTATGGTAAATCCATTATCATGTTCAATAACAGTTCTATTGGGATCATTTTCATTCAATCGTAGCCTATACCATAGGACGACAAACAAAACTAATTTAAAGGACTTAAATTCACACTCAAGTATATCATCCAAAAATCTCATAGTATCGATTTTTCAGACTTCTAGGATGAAACATTAGTCACCTGAAAGACTGCAGTTATACCAGAATCATAAGTTTTCTTCATTTCATCCAACATTTTGATTTGAAATTTACAACTATTGCACCACATAGCCTTGTGGTGTTTCACCCGCAATATGTCAAACATGTAAAAATTATTGCAATATCGTCAGTTGATAAACATATTTATTCTTGGCCGAATGTATGCAAAGAAAAAAATCTCAACATATATATACATCAATATAATTGAAAATAATTAAATAATATGGGTGATTAATATATTTATACGTACCTGTTTATCTTTTAAACCATATGCTAAATCAATTTCCCTTTGTGTAACATTGGAATCTCCGTTACGATGAGCTTCTTTAACCAATGAAGCCACACCTTCCCATGTTAATGCGCAACCATATTGTTGACATCGTTCAATCCATACTACCATCCAATCAAGATTGTTTGGTAATGTACAAAATGAAGTGCATCCCACTCTCGCCAATTGTATCAAAAAATTGAAATTCACAAACGACGTATAATTAGTTAAATACCACAGTATAGACCTTAATTTATAATTGATGTATATTGAAGATTAAAAATTAAATAAGTACAATATACATAAAACCATATGTAAAATTCATTCCAATTAATCTCCATGACCATATTATAATTACCTCTCACTTTCCTCAATCTACCTTTCCCCATCAGGTACTCCCCTTCAAATTTGTTAATGGAGTTGGGATCCTAAAATTTTAATCTACATGGATCTTTGTTGCAAACTTAGGAAGATATTCACTAATGTACACCATGGTCTGGTATACCATATATCCCTCCACCATAGAACCCCCAGGATGTGCTCTTTGTCTAACCAAAGCCTTCAAAAATTTCAAGTGCCTCTCAACCATCCACATTGACCTTGTGTGTACAGGTCCACATAATTCAATCTCCTCAACTTGGTGTATGAGGTAGTGTTCTTGTGCATTGAAAAATGTTGAAAGTAGACAATTTTTCATTTCACACATTAGACCTATAGTGAATTTTTCTCTTCCAATAATTTATATATTTCTTTATGGATTTCTTTAGATGATGTTTTCACTAGTTGCGATTCAAGGTGCAAATATATTAACAAGATTTAACAAAAATATACAGTATATTATATAACAAGTAAAAAAAATGGCAATTATAAGATGTATACAATGAATTGAACAAATATCGCTACTTACCTCATGTATTTTCCAATATCATATATAACTTGCTTTACATTGTTGTCAAAGTTGTCTGGGAGAGATAGAGGTAGAACGCACTGCAACTATTATAAAATGATCTTTTCATTATTTTTCCAAAAGTAATGTCATAACATAATCGGGGTACATGCATTATACAAGTGTATATAATATATTAGAATAATTACCTTTAATGAAGGTATGCCAACTCACATTTTCATCCCTGACCCAAATTCATCTTTCTTTGTTATTATATTGTTTATGTTCGCAGAAAATCCTATGGGAAAACGAATTTTTCGTATGACTTATTTGATAGCATTGCTTTGTTGCTTCGTTAATAACCAAGGAAGGGCACTTATATTAATTTAGTCTCCATTGCTATTTAATTGAATGACATTTTTCATTGCATGATTGGCTTCTTGAATGTCACTACAAATTTTGACAATTTTTTCTTTGTCATGCCTTCCATCCAATATTTTCCATAACGTTTCTATTATATTATTTTCGATATGCATTGTCTCAAAAAAATGCACAATTTGTAGCTGCTCATAGTAGGGCAACCTACTAAATTGCCTGGGATAACTTTTCAGTCCCTGTGGAAGCCAACCATTAATTCCTTGACGACCTTCATGAAACATATAAGTTAAACAAATTAACAATGACAATCATTGTCAATTATAGCATGAGTAAACACAACACAATATAAAAATATAAATTCAAAACATGTCATATATGATAGATAAACAATTTGATCTAATGTATAACCTTGATGATTAATTCTATTATATTCCAACTTCCATAGGCGAGGTGTCATTCTTTGTGGTTTTGATGTAGTCTCTTCTTTTCTATTGAAAATATTTTTTTTTAGTAGTTCGATACTTATGATTTCTGTGGAGGAAGTGCCTATACTCATCAAACACCTGCTTTCCTAAACTTGTTGAACGATGAGATTTCATAGATTTGGACCGCAAATTGGACATGCAAATTTTCCCTTTGTTTGAAGACCTGCAAGATCATATATAATTGGATTAAATATGTCAATTTTTATAATTATATATAATGAATAGATTATTTAGAAAACATGCATGATATCTACTTCATAAAATTAAACATTGTTAAAGTGCAATCAGACGTTATAACATACCACAAAAATGTGTTAGCCCTAGGGCATCATCAATTGTCCATACAAGCATTGCATGGAATTGAAATTATTTTTGTCCTATTGGTCTAGAGACTTCATACATAGTGACACCATTCCATAACTTTAGTAACTCATCGATAAGAGGCTCGATATATACATTCATATCTTTAACTTGGTACTTACCTAGTTGAATGAGCATAAACATTACATAATTATTATAACCATTTTACTATAATATATTAAAACTAATGTACATGACTATTGGATGAAAAAAATATAAGTCATTATGCAACAAATAAGACAAACGAGATGCTACTACGTTAAAGAAAATTGATGTAAAAAAATACCTGGAACAATCATTGACAACATTATGTGCTCCCTCTTTATTGACATCCATAGAGGAATGTTATTGTTGATAACAAAAACAGGCCACACTGAGTAAATAGATCTCAACTCTCCAAATGGATTGACACCGTCTACTACCAATGAAAGTCTGAGATTATGAGGTTCTTCTTTGAAGTGTGGCTATTTTTCCTCCATGTCCCTAAATGCAGAACTATCCACAGGAATTCGAAGAATGTCATCTCCACTTCTATTCAGTGCATGGTAATCCATAAATTGTGCTAAGCTTTCACACCTAAATAATCGTTGCATACGTGGAATAATGGGAATATAACAAAGAAGCTTGTGAGGCACCTTTTTTGTTAGTTGATCTATTCGATATCTACTAATATGACATTCTGGGCATTCTGTTGCAAATTCATGTAGTTTATGATATATAATATGATCATTGGGACATGCATCTATTGCTTGATACTCCATTTTGATATCTTTCATAATGCCAGATAAATCTTGATATGAGCCAGGTAAAATATTTGATGGTGGTAACAAAAATTCACCAATCAATCTACAACAATTTTTTTTTTTAATATAAAGAATATTAATGGTACATATTTCATCATTTATTTACTAGTGATGAACTAACAACAATTAAAATAGATGAAAAAAGATGACATATATGACATACCTTAACATCCGTGAGATTGCTATGTTTGATAAACCATTCATAACTTTCAAGTTCAACAACAATACAATAGAGAGAAGGTTGTTTGGGAGCCTTCATAAAGGGGCTCGTATTCCTTCTCAAGTATAGGTAAATCATGAACATCATCAAAGTCATCTCAATCATCATGATCAGCTCTACCACTAAATGTGTCATGGATCAATGTATTTGTACCATCATCTTCAACTGTGTTTTCTGGCGCATGATCATCTTCTTCCATAGGATCATTAACTTCATCTTCGATATTCACAGCTCCATGTTTGTCCACTTGCAAAACCACATTATCCGGGCCTGATAATCCATATATGTGCCATAGGGTGCCCCACCTTTATAATAATGATAGACACAAATAAACCATGATCATGATCAAGTGATTTTTTATATATATATATATATATAAAATTTTAAAATGATATAAACATTTACAAATTCAATCAATATAAACACGATAATGAACAACTTACCAATGGATGATAATCATGCCCCTTTCAACGTGACCATGCTGCCTACAATGTTTCTCAGCTGTTGTGATTAAAATTCATCTCGTCTTTAAGCCCTTGCAATTATTGCAAGGACAATAACATTTCCCATCACCCTTTCTTTTCAATCTAGCCCACAATCTATCAATTGTCTCTTCATTTTGTTCTGGACTAATATTATCTGACATGATTTTTCTTTACCAAGCTTGAATATTTAGATCTTCAAAAAATTTCAAACTCACACTCCAATAATTTTTATTCATAGAAAGGTAACAAAATCTAATAATTCTGATATTTTACACCAAAAAAAATTGGCATGCAACCACCCTTGCAAAAGAGAAGATAGTCTGAAGTTAATGACCCCAAAAAACACTTTAAAATGCTAATTCCAAAACTTATTAAATTATGATTTTAGTATGATTTCCAACTGTTAGACTTCTAAAATTAGAATATTGAACTTGCACAACAAAATCTGAAAATGCAACTCTAAAAATGCACAAGTCTAAAAATGAAATCTAATGAGATGTTGCTTTAAAATATGATTTTCAAACCTGGAAGTACAAATTTGACTTCACAAATGAATTCTGGGAAAGGACAATGACTACCCTCAACCTAGCGATAGCTTCTTGAATTTTTTCTAATTTTTCCCAAGAAAATCGTCCTTAGTTCTCCACAAACTGTCGTAAGTATAGAAAATTCGCAAGCAGAGCAAATTTGTAAGTATCGCAAAACATTGTCACAATAAATAGTTGAGCTCACTTTTTATTTATGTCAGTCTCAATTTTGACTTCACATGTTCATCGAAATTTCGACGAAAACTCTTTGTCACAATTTCAACGAAAAACAGGTTCGTCGAAATTTTGACGAACGTCGGGGATAAAATTAAAAAAAATTAAAAATTACACATTAAATATCACTAGTACTCAACAATACATCTAATTTTCCATCTTTCATCAGAAAATTTCGTTAGATTTGGTAGTCAAATGAGTTAGTGTTTGTTTATTCTTTTTAGCTCTTTCCGGACACTTTGCAACATAGTGACCAATTTCTCCACAACTAAAGTATTTAAAGGGAAATTTACCTTCATACTTACCAGAGCCTTTTCTCAATCTTCTTACAAAGAGCCTCAATTTATTCAAAGTTCTCTTCATCTAGATCTACAAATCTTGTAGCTTTAAAAGCAGTTTCTATTTTGCCTCCACTTTTTAGATTCGGTTTCCTCATTCCATAAGATGTCAAGAATCCTAACAATAGATCCTTAATACATGTCTTGTAATCTATAGTCTGCTCAATAGCACTCACCTTTTCACTGTAAGCATTAGGAAGAGTTATGGGAATCTTCTTTACAATTTTGGTTTCATCTATAGTAGCGCCAAGAGATCACATTGTAGCAACTACCTCATCCAATCTTTGTACATAAGCTTTAACATTCTCATCTTTAGACTTCATTAGCTATCTTCAAATTCTGAACTTTAATCAAATCGGAATGTACCAAACTATTCTTTAGAATGAACTTTGCCTTGTTATTTGCTTCATGTGCTTTGACTTGCTCAAGTGTACTTAGACCATTTGCAGGAGGAGTGTAGGGATTCTTGTAAGCTTTCTCTACTTCAAATCCATAATACTCCAGATATTCTTCACTTAGTACTTTCTAGATACTATAGTTAGTTCCATCAAACTTCAGATAATCAAAGATCATCTTGTTAGCCATCCTGAACCTTCCTCAAGTGATTAAGCTCTTCACTAAGGAACCAAGCTTTGATACCAATTTTTGGATAGGACAACTAAGAGGGGGGTGAATCAGTTGGCATAAATTATAACCTTAAATTCAATTATCAGAGCTAACACATAAACTGATTAAGTGATTAACCATCAAATGAAAGTGCACAAACACAATAACACTAGATTTATGTGGAAAACCCAATGAGGGAAAAACCATGGTGAGGATTATCACACACTATAGAGAATATCAAAACCGATTACAAAAAGGCTCACTGCCTGAGATAAGGCTTACTGACTGAAATAAGGACTCACTATTTGAAATAAGGAATCACTTCCCATAGGGCTACAACCCAGAGGGCTCATTGCCACAAAGATACAAAGAAGATAAAGAAGACTTGTTACAGAGAGAAAACAATCCCAATGCAACGAAGATTCCACCATAGTCACTGATCAACTTGCTTAAATGATAGAGTTAGCCTTCTGCTCACTACATCTAGAAATTTGGTGTTAAGTTTCACTCTGAACAACCACACACATTAAGAATAACATCAAATTCATGTTTGCTCTTTCACTTGTCTTCCTTATTTTCTTATGTACAATTTTCATCGCTAGCACATTTTGTATTACTATCTCCAACCTTGAAAAGATACAAAGTTGGTTGTCCAACTTCAAATTCAAGTTAGGTCGGTGCCAAACAACCTAGGGTGGAATTAGAATGAGGGTGACACAAACACACGCTTCATCGGGGTCCATAATAGATCCAACATGCTTCATCAACTTCAAAAGTAGTGCTTGACACACGATCGACCATACTAGTGTAAAACACATAGATCAATTAAGCTCGATACTTCCAAATCCCAAAACCAAATTCAATAGAACTAGGGGCAATGCAAGTCTTGAACCATACACCATAAGACTTCATCAAAGAGAAATATGGACTAACAACAATTCTCCCGGACCTCAATCAACACACAAAAAAACATAGTTCACAAGCACCAAAACCAACAACCTTCTTTTAATACAATTCTCAATATCCTCGACATATATAATCAACAACAACTAGTAGATAACCAGTTGACCGGTTGGCATCAATGAAAATAATTATTTCTCTTCTATTCTTGCAACAACCCTAATTATTGAATTTGAGCCTTCAAAACCCTAGGAACCCTTGGCTACTTGGGGCACCCAAGAATCCCAAAGATATTTTATTTTCTAATATTTGCATGATTTACAGTTTGCTACTTTACCAAGACTTCTTTGTGCAATCTCGAATTCTAGCTAACTGATTGATCTGATGACTATGTTGATGGATTCACTGTGGATCCTACTAAATTTTGAGGAACATCATCTGGTAGCACACACCCTTATTCCATCATCTGACCTCTTGAAAGTCTGGGCGCCCCTGGCTACCTGGGGCACCCATGCTTGGCAATGCTAGTTTTTATTTTGCAAATTTCAATTTTTCCCTTTATTCCTCACATTTTTCATTGCCTTGACTACTGGAGATTGAAAAAATTATAAGGCATGAGTGTCTAGGTGCCTAGACTAGGCAAGGGTGCTTAGAGTTTCTGGACTTAGTAAAAAATTATCCATTTCTAAGATTCTCCAACTTCCCCCCTTCATTCTTTGTTTCTTGATCATCTTTGTCATTGCCTTGATCTTTGCAGTGCTTGGTACATTGAATCTGACACCTAGCAGTTGAGCAACCTTCATTAATGACCTTGGATCTCCTAAAAATTCTTTTGAAAAAATAGAGTAGACCAACTAGGGAAAAACTGATCTTTTGATGATTTTGACTAGACCAACCTGATTAGGAAGTATTTTGAGCCAATCAAAATCAGTTTGAGCCCTAGAAGCCAAAAATTTTATTTTTAGAAATTTTCTATTTTTTAAAAAAATCTCCAACATCCATTGGAGAAGAAACCCAAAAAAACCTAGAAAAAAGTTCCATTTTTAGAAAGTTTCTAAAAATAGAAATTTTCCTAAAATTTAGGGCCGAAAAACTGAGATCTGGGTTTTGTAGACTAGGTCACTCCGAGTAGACCTAGATCATTAGATTTTAAATTTTTTGAGTTTTTGACCCTCGTGCAAGACATTTAAATTCCCAAATTTGACCTTTTTTTAGTTTTACACAAGACTTTTAACCATTTCTTCAAAATGCCTAAGTGTAGCAATTTTTTTAATTTGGGGTACAACATAACCTCTAAAAGATAGTATACAAATGGATTGTGGGTGGATTGGCGTATCTAGTCGGAAAAAGGTCACAAATATGTTCAAAATGTTGTATACACAAATATTCACATGTCAAACAAAATAAAATCATGGTTAGATATCATCCTAATAATAAAATGGGTGTAATATCTTACTAAGTGGGCTAATGTACAAGAAAAAAAGATTCTAAAAAAATAGTAGCAAGATTCATTTATAAAAAAACATCATGTAACAAGATTTGATTTCTCTCTTAGCATAAAAAGTCATTAGGGTAAGAATTTTATAAAAAAGGTAGTTGTGGAATTACTAAACAACTTTATGATCACCCACAATAGAGGTATCCCATATCACACTCAAGAAAATTGATGTAGTGGGTCAAATCCTTAGTTCACAACTAAGAAGTTCACCTTCTTTACAAAATAAAAGCAAATAGATAATTAAAAAATATCAATGATTTAAAAATAGAAAAATAGTGTAGTACCATTCAACTGATGTAGTAGGTCAACTCCTTAGTTCATAATTGAAACATTCATAGTCTTCACGAAACACAAGGGGGAAAATAACTAAAGAACATCCATGATATAGCAATAGATAAATAGTGAAGTACCATTCTTAGTAACATTGTATCTAGAAAGTATCCCGTAATAACTTATAGTTATAGAAAGAAAGGGCTTTACATAAGTCTCTTGTCAATAGATGTACAAAAAATCCATCCCTTTACCCCTGCCATCTAAATCCTTATATATCTTTCATTTAATATTCTAATTCTAACCACAAGACATTGTCTCCTATTTAAGTCTATCTTTTTATTTTTTTAAAACACATAACCACTCTTCTCCAAAATACCGTCATTAAGAGATCTTTAAAATTAGAAAACACAATTCAATAGGCCTTCAAATTATAAGGAATTGGTTTGTCCTACTTCCTAATTTTGAGGAGTCAGTTTGCATCATTATAACCTTATTTTGAAAATTTTGAGCCTCCTAGTTCAAAGCTAACTTATATGAAAATAAAATTCAACAAAGTTAACACACTAAGAAACTTAAGAACTAAATTATTGCAATTTTTTAAATATTTGGTGATATAATATTGCTTCTATTCCATGATTCTATTACATCAAACACTCAAGTAAGAGTTTGAGCTAGATGGTAAAACCTATTAAATATCTAGCATATTGAGAGGGGGGAAATCAGTATTCCATAAAACTAGTCAAATACAATCGATCTAAAAATTATCACAAATATGATTGAATCAATAAGAAAGAACATAGAAACAATACAATGCTTCAACACACATGAACACCGAGATTTTTATGTGGAAAACCCAAAAAGGTAAAAACCATGGTGAGGGTTAACTCACAATATATTATATCTGGATACAAGATATTACAGGGCTCATTGCCAAGACTCATTGTCCTTAAAAGGCTCATAGTGTGCATACAAAACATTGCTAATCACCAAGATACAAATGTTATGGCTCACTACCAAGAGTATGAATTGGTAGAATACACCTTCTATGTGTAGGCTTTAGTTCCAGTGAAGCTCTGAATAAGAAGTACTGCTTCTCATAGTAGTCACTCAACAATTCTAATATGGTCCTCAAATGATAAAGCATTTAGACTTGAATCTTCACATATCCCTTGATCCTCTTCGCACTTCACTACACCTCACTACTACACCACATACCAACACCTTTTCTTCAAAGAGTCTCATAAATATATACAAGTATATCTCATTCATCAATTAGGTCAACCTAATTAGGTGAAATCAAAACAATCAAAAACACTCTTGTTGGCACCATATATGATTTAAAACATTTTTATCCATGTAGCGCATCATAACAAGTTGGCATAGATCTATAGAAAACATCCACAAGGTATATCTAGTCTTCTTGATGTGTATCATATGTTAGGTCGGCCAAGACTAGGACATAATCACAAAACTCCAAACCAACATACAATCCTTAAAGCAAACACCTTCCAATATGATATTACATCAATTTCTCATTACACTACCACCATAGAGACTACCATGAGAACCACAACATTAGAATGTTCTCCTTAAGAAAATGCAAAGTCTCCCACATAGATATGTAGAGCAGAGAAACACTTGTAGAGTACAAAGAAAAACTCTATCAATGATAACTTTCTTCTCACAACACAAAACTTCTCAAGATCCAGGATATAGTTGTCTGAATGAGTCATGATAACATGGTTAAGAGATTAGAGTCATATCATTTGTTGAGGTGATTTATGAACTCAAAAACCAACACTTTGGTTTATCAAAAAAGAACACCTCCACTAAAGAACAACTTCTGGTAAACCAAGTAAGCTTCCCATATAGTTGTCACCATGTTGACATCAATGACAACATAGGAACAACCAGATCAATACACATACACTTCATGCTCATGTTGCAAAGCTTCATATTTCCAACAAAACCATCCTTTTGACTTGAAGAACCAAGTCATGGCGTTTCATTCCACCAAATTAGATACATTTGTAACCAATCACATTTTTTCTTCTTCCACTTCTAACCTCTTGTTGGAAAAAATATCCTCCCCCTTTGCTAATTCTCTCTCTCTCTCTCTCTCCCTAACTCCTTGAAGGCTTAATGGTATTGCTCCATTGAAAATCATCATTAGTCTTTGAACCACTCATACCACCTTTTTTACACCTATACATAAATCATCCAAAACAAAAACTCACATATATGAGTTTCCTCATTCTCTACATTAGGCCACTTAGGCATGATTTTCATTTCATCTTTTCTAAGGAGGTATTCATTTCCTAACTCTATATAATTTTTTTCACAAGATAACTCCCTTTTTTTGCATTGTCTTCATTTGTTACAAAACAAATGAATATTTATTTTCTCTCACTCTCAATCATCCTCATTTATTATCTAAGAAAGAGATGATCCATTTCCTCTCTCTTTTCATTAATCATTGTACTCTCTAGACATTCTTTTAGCTATGGACATTATTTTAGTTGCTTCTAGTTGGTTGTGTTATCTAAAACGAATAGGAATATCACATATGGGGTTCCCAAAGATATTCATCTTTGTTGCAGCTTCCTCTCCAATATGGACTAATTCCAATACTACAACATTTTGAGACTCCTTTTATCATATAATACATTCCTCTTTATTTCAATATTCAAACTTGTTAAATTTGTGAATAAAATGAGACACATGATCAAACAACAAACAACAAACCTTCTACTCAAGAGCTATGTGAAACAAATATTTGTTATTCCTCATTAAGAAAATTCTTACAAAATGAATAATTACAAGAGGGAATGAATGCTTTACAAGAGCAACCCTAATGATAAAGGGAATAGATCATGAGAAGTTTCAACATCTTGTGTGATGAGATGAACTGATCTAATATTGGCTCTATAGTTAAAAAAAAATAAAGCAAACCTATGTTTAACCTAAGTGCATGAGAATTAGTATAATAATTAATTAAAGTAATTAATTATTCTCTAATACATGATTGTAGGCACCCAAAAATATCCTCTTACAACACTTTGTCACAACATTAGATCACTTAGACATCTTGTAGCATGTTTTTCCCTAGGTACCCATGTCATCATCTAATTAGTTAAATAAATATTATTTATTTGACTAATTTCATTTATTCCCTTCCTATGCATAATCCATCCATTCCTTTAATTTTAATTAAATAATTTATATTATTTAATTAATTAAATAATTTCTATTCATTCTTCTAATGTTAATTAAATAATTTATATTATTTAATTAATGAAATCATAAATCCAACATTAATTAAATAAATCAAATATTTATTTAATTAATATGGAATCCTAAAAAGATCTCGTTTTCTTTCCAAAATTGAAACTCATGTGTATCTAATTAATTTATTTTAATTAGATAAATCATCAATTATCCTTCTCATCTTTTTTAGGATTTATTTCCTTTAAAAGAGAAAATTAAAATCTTTCTATCTTTTTAAAATCTTATCTCATCTCGTTGTATTTCCTCTTTTGTCAAAAATCAAATCCTTATCGAATCTTATCAAATCTTATCTCTGTCCACATCAAGCCTCTATAAAATACAACCCCTTACAATCCATTTAGAGGGTTGATTCTTAAGTATCCTCACTCTGTCAAAATCATTCTTCAGTCTTCCATCTGTCTCTATCATTCTCCATTTGTCATTTTCATCAAATCATTATGCTGCTGAATTGAGCAACCAACATTCCTCCATTATCAATCCTTCAAAAGCTCTCATGCTCATGCAGGTGGAGAAGAGCAATGGAGATAAATCGAGTTTAGCGTGGATTTGGGTTTGCATTCGTTTGTTATTATGATTTTCATGCTTGCTTGTACTCTATTGTGTTAGTTAGGATTTGATATATTTCTATTTTAGTTTTATATATGATTTTCTCCTAATTACATTGGTAAACCTGACGTGAAATCCTTTGATCTAGCTTTCTTTTTCAAGTTTTATTGACTTTTTGTTGTAGATCTGCCATTTTGTGTACAAAACCCCAGGTTTTATAAATTTCTTCATATCTTCTATACAGATACTAATTTTTCTACAATATTTTCATAAAATATTTTGCATCATCTTAAGAGGCTATAGTAAAAAAATTGAGGGTTTATCGTCATTTTTGTAGGAGTTATTGTGATTTTTTTCATAAAATTTATTTTGGATGCAACCAGAGAATTTTTAGAAATTTTTACATTTTGGAAAGATCTTGGAAATTATAATGGGTGTCTATGTTTTACATATTTAATTTTGGAGGTCAAATACAATGTTAAAAATATGATCTCTCATTTTCTATATGGTTTTCAAACCAATGCTTCGGGTGCAAAACATGGAATTTTTTTTAATTTCTTTTACATTTTTGGAAAAAGCTCTCTAGAAAATTAGTAGGGATCTTTTCTTTGATTTTTTTATTTTCATATCAATAAAATCTTCAAATAATGAAATCTAATTCGCTATGTCAAAAACATGTATTTGAAATTGTAATTTTCTAATGAGTTTTTTTTTTTATGGCTGCATTATAATATCATTTTTTGATCTTGTAGGTGATCATAAGGAGCTATAGTAGCAGCAATATCAGTCATAGATAGCATATTGGAAAGCAAAAACTTCCAGGTGCACTCATTTAATCTTTCATCTCTTAATCCTTGTTTGTAACACATTTGGATTTGGGCTCTTAAAACGAATCTTGTCTTCAATCACACTTCAAAAATTAGGTGTAAAATTAACCATTTTCTTCCATCACATTTTGATTTCAGGATCTAAAAAGAACAAGTGCTTCCATTGTTTGCATACACACATTTCATTTCTAAGGTCAATTAACAACTGCGAGTGCGAATCAAGTGTGTGTGTGATCACAAACACCTCACTTGGTTTTCTTTTATCAAACCTTTCATAGGAGGCCTACTAGGGGATTTCATCACCCTTGGGGATGACCTCAATCGAAGTGTGAATTGAAAGACATGCTTGTTTGGGAGTTAAAATCTTGTCACTCTTGGCTAAGCCCCAAAGAACTTTATACCTTTGGGAAGTGAAGGTGAAGGGTGGGTTACCCCTTTCTCCTAGCTATGTGGTAGGATTTTTCTTTTAAATTATCCCTAGTCAATCTAGTGCATATTAGCTCAAGATCTAATTGGCCATACCAACTTGACTAGTTCTAGGACTTGCTGATGTGTCTTCTTCAAGTGTGTGCTTAATCATCTCATTCATAATTTCAAATTCAAACTTGCTTATGTGTCTTGCATGTGTGATTCATGTGTGTACATGTGTAATCATTTGTTTGAAAATTTCCATATCAAGCTATAAACACCAACACATAAACATATCATTCTAACCATCCATAACCTTCCCAAAACTTCATCCAAATCATCTAATATTTTCATTCCACATCATATCCTAATCATCATCATCTCTTTAACCCAATCAACATCATTTTACACCATACCAACATTAGAA
>VDFB02185038.1:0-18340 GCA_007258455.2 Sequoia sempervirens | reverse complement strand
TGTAATACCCCTCATGTTGCTGCTTGTTCTTGACATTCTCTATGGCTTTGTTTGACACATTGTGGTTTTTGATGATACTGTTGTTATTATGTTGTGGTAGCTTAGATTGTTACTATTTATATTACTCTTATGTTGCCATGGATATTATAGTGACATTTTTATTACGATTGTTTTGATGGAGTTATTTGGAATGCAGTAGACTAGAGAATAGTAATTGATGATGTGATGCAAATTAATGTAATTTTATAATGCATTAGATGATTATATGTTTTGGTGAGGGGACAGGTAGCATCACTTGTTCGCAAGCGCCCTGCTACACTGCAAATCCTTCTCACGATGCTTTGTAATTGATTATATGTATATATGTTGTGTATCACCTTGTTGGATGCAGGCTTTGCAGGAATAAGACTCGATTCCACCTATTTCGATAGGTCTGGGCTAGCATTGAAACAACCCAACGACAGGAAGTTGAACAAAGGTGACATGGAAGTAACTCTGTTTCAAGTTGTCAACTGTCTTGTACTTTTTTTTGGTTTGTGCATAGCCATTTTGATTGTTCCGTTGGTCTTTACATGTGATTGTGATTTTATGACTTATCTAATGTGGTGTATGGTTTTATGTTGTGATTTAAATAATTAAACAATTAATAAAATAAAAACATATAATAATAAATAAATAAAGCAATAGATAAATGTTAGTAGTAGTTGTAAAAATATTAAATTTATTTTGAATCTTGCAAATGGTTGATTTTAATTATTTTAATGTGCAAGTAATTATATGAAGTATTGTGGAGATGATAAATAAATAAACAAATAAAAGTTCAATTTTGTGGATTTAAATCTATTTAATTTTTAATCAAATGCATAATAAAAGAAAATGAATTGCAAAGGCATGCAAAAAGGCAACAAAAAGAATGAATATTTGGGGGTAACAATTATTTTTCATTTTATTCTTGTGACGTGACCTCTGGTATTCACGAGAAGAGGAAATTGAAAGGGTTTCCTGGGTATTGATTTTATTAAGGGGTTTTCTTTGTTGGGGAATTCTATTGTTCGAATTCTGGAGAAATTTTGCTTTCAACCATTTTCCGTCATTGCATTCTTGTTCTGTTTTCTAGAGAAATTAAAGAGGAAGAAGGTACAGTTTGAGGGAGGATTTAGGGATTTGTTGCTGGAAACAATTGGCAGCAAAGGTTCAGCTCTGCAAAAAGGGATAAGGCTTCTACAGATTCTCTACAGGCACAGGACGCCAGGTTCTTTTCATTTTTAATTATTTATTTTCTGTAGCATCAAATAAAATAGAAATTATTTCTCTGTGTATGAAATTTTCATCTAGGGTTGGAAATCAAATGTTTGTGGAAAGAAAATCTATTGGATTATTGTTTAATCAATCAAAATTTAACTGGGGATCGGGATTTTTATTTGTTAAAAAGGAATTTCTGTTGGGTTCTGGATTGTTGTTTATAAAAAAGAAATTTTGATTGAAATCTAGAAATGAATAGTATTACTGTAGTTTCGTTTTAAAAAAATATATATATGTATAAGGAACAATTTCCTTTCAATGAATTTCTGGGATTGTGATATTCTTGTTTATGCATATATTTTATAAAACATTTCTTTTATATACAAACATGCACAGTAAATTGTACAGTGTTTATCATTCTCTGTTTTCGAGATATTCAAATTACAGTGTATATATATATATATTAGATATATATAAATATATATATACATATATATATATGCATATAAAAATGTTGAATGTAAATTAAATTCTTAAGTGTTCGAATTTCTCCGAATTTCCGTCGGCTCATTGTATTTTGTTCGATACTATTAAACCATAGACTGGGTGTTGGTTCGGCCTCGGCCGTACCCACCGCCCAGCCGAGCTGTACCGTGCGACAATATGCGAACTGTCCACAGCAGTCCTTCGGACTGCCGTGAACAGTCCGTAGACTGTCCACGGCCGGGCAGTTTCTTCCGTGCCTTTTTGTATGGGATTTATTCCCATTCGAAATGACATATGGTTATTGTTATTAAAACGAAAATTCTTTATAACTTTTAATGTGCGTGTATACTTTTATAGATATATATATATTTATAATTATATATATTCATTAATTCATTTAATTAGATTTCACTAATTTAACTGTTAAATTTATCAGTTAATTCTATCTGAGATCAGTTTGTTTATTTTTCTGGTGTGAACAAAATAAAATTTTATTATAGTGAAAATATAGAAATAGAAAGGAATTTTTGTTAATTTGTTAAATTATGAATTTTGATAGAATAATCTAGTAAAAGGGCAATTTATGAATATAGGTTAGCATTGATTATTTAATTCTTGTTTTAGTGTGAATATTGTGGAAATGGAATTTATTTTGGAATTAAATAAGTTATCTTTTTATGAAGTTGAGTCTTGTAGGCTTGTTGGGTTCGGGACATTGTTAGTTCATTGATGTGGGAACCCTGTTAATTTGTGAAAGTATTTTGAAACTGTAGTCTTCTAGAGGATTGTGATTTTGTTGAATTTATATCTTTTCATCTTGAGTTTCTATTAAGTTAAGTATTACGAATGGGGTGTACCGAGTTATGAGATTTTGTTATGGTATTTAATTTGCGAGATGAGTTATGCCTCGTGTAATATTTTTGTTGTTGCATTTCGATGTTTATGATTGGAATGGTACAACCCCTGTTTCTTTTTGGTTTTGGTTGGGTCTCTAGGGAGAGTGGCTCCTCGTGGGGGCCGGTGCCCCGCTTAAGGGGAAGGGCACAGGATAACCCACGAGTGAGTTAGTAATCAAGTGAAAACCTAATAATTAACTTAGGAGGGTTGGGTAGTAACATCATTATAAGATTTAAAAAATGGATGCCTCGTCTTCATTAGTGCTTCCGCAGACTAATGGAAGGCTGAGAAGGCCATGGTCGGCAAGGTCGTGACCTCATCTTCACGAGAGGTTTACGGCTTCGCATGAGTCACCCTATGGACCGGCTACCAGCCAGAGAAAGGTCAGATAGTCATAGATGGGACCGACGCCTCCAAATTGGGAGGTGAAGAGCACAGATACCATGGTGGGATGATGCGATGACATTCCCTCCCTAGTTGCCCATGTTTTACTTTATTGTGTTCCTCCAGCGTAGGTTATGGAGTTATTTAGATTGTTGTTTGAAATTCTGTCACCTCTTAGCATGGGGGTGGTCAGGTGGAATGTGCTCCACACACCGTTGGGTTCCCCATCAGCGTTCGTTGGCTCAGTCTCATCCTTTTGAAGATTTGTACCAGTTGATCTCTATGCATTTTGATAATCTTGTATATTGTATTCATCCCACATGATTGGGAATCATGATGTAAACTATATGGGTATGATGTATAAGTTGAAAGATGTTGTAATGTAATTTCAACCTTGTATCCTTATTTGGCTATGTGATTCCTTATGGTTTACCTTATGATGGACACTATGTATATATATATCTAATGTTGTCATTAATAGTTCCTTTTGATATCTTATGAGTTGATGTTTTGTAATGTTTATTTCGATGTGACCTCGTGTGCCCCAAAGAACATAGTCAGTTATGTTATTTGTATTGTAATGAAATGAAGTATATGTGTATGTATATGATCATTTAATATTTGGTATATTGATTATTTGTTTTTCTTTAAAAAAAAAAATTTGCTTTTTATTTGATTGTTCTTTAAAGCAACATGTTAAAATTAATAATTATAGTATTACCAGCATGCATGCTGAACCACTATAGAATAGACTCAAGATGCTTCCTCTAGTTTAACCATAGCTTCTTATTGTTCATATTTTTATGTATTTATATACCAAGGATGTATCTTATAACACCTAGATCTTTCATCTTAGACCCAAAATCCACCTAAACCTTGAGTTCTCTAATCAACACTCCATTATTCCTAATTCATGTGTAAAACTATGATTAAATCAACTTGGTTCCTTGGAAAAATACATTCTAATTTTAATACAACATACATAGTGACTACTTTAATCCACACAAAGACCCTTTTAGTTTACAAACCAAATATTTTATACCCCTTGTCTAAAATATTTTAGGTTAAAAATATAGATTTCATCATCTAAATCTCCATATGATAATGTTGTATGAAAATTTATTTTTTCAAAATAAAAAGAAGTAGCTATACACAACATCCTAATGAAATTCAACATAGATACAAGGTAAAAAATATCACTAAATTATATTCCTTCTACCATAGAATAACCCATTGCACCAACTATCCTTGTAACTTTCTATTTTTTTCTACTCTAAATTTTTTCTAGCACACCCACTTACAACCAATGGGTTCCTCACCTTCAAATAAATCAATCAAGTCCCAAGTCTTTTTTTTTAAGTGCCTCTGTGTCCTCTTTTATTTACTAAATATTTTCTAATTTCTCATAAGTTACATTGGATTTTAATAAAATATAAATTTTAAATTATTTACTCTATAACTATTTTATTTATTATTTATTTATTTTTAGGAGGAAAGGATTATTCCTATTATTGGGTAAATTGGATATAATTTTCCATAGTAGAGGTTACAAAGCACGATGTGTTCTAGATACCATGTGAAGTGTAGGTTACAAATCATAGTGTGTTTTTAAAACATTATTTGGTTTTTAACATGCATGTTATGTAATAGGGGTTAAACCTCCATAGTACATGTTTCACATTGCACACAATGCTTTCTATAACAAATTGCATCCTTCAAACACATGGTGTTTTATAACCTACACTTCACAACTTACCCAACCCATGTGGTTTACAACTTTCATTACATAGGTCTACATTTCAAATAGCAGCAACACCACTATTGTTGTTAGTAGGTAAATTGAATATACTTCTCCACATTAGAGGTACAAACCAATCTATGTTATTGGGTACCTTATGAACTACAAGTTACAAAAAACTATGGGTTTTGAAACCTATAGTTTCTCATACCCAAACATAGTGTCATGAAATTGTGATGTTATTTAAAATTCCATGTAGATAAGAATAGTTATGAATATCTTATAAGAAATTTGAGGTGTCAAAACATTCTTTAATTTTCAACCTACACATTATGGCATAGGGATTTAACCTTCCACAGTACACACTTCACATTACACACACTACCTGCTATAACAAATTGCATGCTTAAAAATACACTGTGTTTTATAACCTGCACTTTGTCATAGCAAAACATATTGAGTTAAAATTTTGTTGTTATTTGAAATACATATGTAAATAAGGGATAGATAAGTATAGTTATGAATATCTTGTATTTTGTTCAAGAAAACTATAAATGTTAAATAAAAAACATGACATGATTTTAAAAACTAAAGGCCAATATGCAATAAAGGTGTGACAATAATACATACTATATATGTACAAAATACAATAGAGTAATCACCCTTTGAATTGTAGAAGGCCAATATTTAATATGATGAAAAGGACATGTATTTTAGATACCATGTGAAGTGCAAGTTACAAATCACTATTTGTTTTGAATCCTGCAATTTTTCATACCAAACACACTATCATGAAATGACGTTATTTGAAATGGAGACCTACATATGTATAGTTATAAATTTCTTGTGACAAATAGGAGGTTTTAAAACATGTGTTTCAAAAAACATTGTGTTTTGGGTACCATGTGAAGTGCGGTTTACAAATCATGATGTTTTTTGAAACCTATGAATTTTTATACCCAAACATGTTGTCATGAGATGATGTTGTTGGTTGAAATGGAGACCTAGATATGTATAATTATTAATATCTCATAACAAATATGAGGTTTCAAATTTTGTGTTTCAAAAAACACTATGTTTATTAACTTGTAGTTCACAACATACCCAATACATTTGTTTTTAAATTGTGCATATTTAGGTTTGCATTTGAAATAGCAACAACATTCACTTCAACAAAACTAAAAATTCATCAATTCAATAGTAACTCTAGATTTTATTCTCTAATGGTTTTTCTTAGTTTTTCATGCTTACAATCTCCCCTATGTTCATAATACAAATCTCATTCACACTATCCTTTTAGAGATCCTGGGCTACATTCTAGAGACTTTAGAGTAATATCTCTTCACTTTTCACACAAATATTGGTATGATGACACATGGGAAAATAAATATATATCTAGATACATATCGTATTTGTATTATTAATTATAGCTATAATTTACTTTAGGTCTAAATAAATCCACTTAAGTACCCCAATCTATAAATTTTCCACATGTTCATGCAACCCATTAAAAAAGTACTCGTGATTTCTAAAATTAATGGTTACTTCTAAATGCTTATACTAGTCTTTTCTGAAGAATATTTTTCATTAAAAAAGGGCCTTGGTACCATACCAAGAAAAGACTAAGGTAAAGGTTGAGTGAAACTAAAAAGCACACTAAGACAGATGAACACTAAATGAACTTAAAAAATAATGCAAAATTGTAAGGGTATAAAATTTCAATCATTACATTAATTAGCATTAATTTACATATTTTTTGCTAAATACTTATATTTGTTTCATTTAATTATTGATTTACACAATTTATCATTCCCAATCTAAATTAATTTATTAGTAATTTGTATACATTTAATTAATTAACCTAAGCCAATATTTAGAAAAAATGTACTTTGTTTTAAAATTAAATATTTTGATAAATATAATTTATTATATATAATCATTAAATTCTTCAAATATCTCTATCTCATATTTAAAAATATAAATAACCTTAACTCATAACTTTGATATAATAAATTTATATATTATTTAAATCAAATTAAAATAAATTTGTTAATTCATGTATTTTATTATATTAATTTAGCATAATATAGGTGGAATGTACACTATATGCAAATAATCCAAATAAAAACAAACTTGAAAGTTCAAGTATAAGACAAAATAAAGCTATTCACATGTATGTCAAACAAAACGAGTTGTTGAATTACAAATGGAGAACAAATAATGATGAATAGTAAAATAGTAAAATCTTGTACTTTAAGATTGAATATATCTATTTGTTGTTCCTTAAGTCCAAAATTTCAATTTGTAATCTAAAGTTTTCAAATAGGGAAATAAAAAAAGATGGGGAAACAAATGGTCATAGATCATAGAAAATATCCTTCATATATATCAAAGATTTAGATTATGTTCAGTTAAGATATGTGGGGCAATGTTAAGGAAGTGGATGCATTGAATTACAACAACTGATGAGAGATATAGATTAGCCTTTAAGTCTTCCAACCAAACTAAAGTACCAAGGAAGGAAATGCCACACTAGCTCTTTTATTTTTTGGCATTTAACTCTTACTCAAGAGTAACCTTGGGATAAGGGCAATTGAGGGCAAAGTGGTCAGGCCTTTGACTATTAGGCCATATGCAATCTTTAATAAAGTTGTAAGGAATAATGGTGGGAAAGAAAATATAAGTTCAAATTAGGTTAATGAAATAAATATAGTTAATTTTGATAATTAAATTTAGATTGATAATTGCAATAATTAATGAAAATTACATGAGCAGGTTAGGTGTATTTAGTTTCAAAATTGATGATGAAAAATGAAGTTTGTAATGTTGCTTTAAATAAATTTATCATTATTATGAATTTATCTATTTTGGTCCAATGAATGTCTTAGAGTCTAAAGTGGTCTAAGAATCTCTTGGATCAATTCTAACTATCATGAACTTGATACATCATGTAAGATTGATTTGAGTTACACAAGATTGATCTAATAGAATGTGTGTTTGAAAAGATGCTCACTTTTTCCTCTAGATATAGATATGTAAAAGTGGTGTCTAGAGACATTATTTAGGAGTTTTTTGACTCAATTGATGAATATGTAATCCTAGGTCAAACCCGCTAGCAAATTAAATTAACTATAATGAGAGATATCAAAGACAACATTCACAAACATGCAAGTGGCATGTATGATATCAATACAAATTTAATTCCTTTATTGCCCTTTAAAATTGAAGTGTTCTCTAGTTAACATGTGTGTGTGTGTGTGCGAGTGTTTTAAGTATACATTGAGTTTCCTTAAATATCATGGTGTTTTAACATCTTGCATGGAATATGTGCTAGGTTGGCTCATAACGACAAATAGAAGGGGGCGGGAAAATTGGAATTTGAATTTGAACTGTTGGGATTTAAGGATTATGCTTATGCTCATCAAGATCAACTTGGATCAATATTGAGCCAAGTAGAAATGATCTATAATGACAAGGTGGTGATCTTTGAGGGGGGGATAAATGTATGGAAATAAGTGTTAACAAGGATGAAATAGGGATAAGTAGATAACAAATACATGGAAATATGTGCAACAAGGTTCAATGAAGATGGATAGGGATTAAGCCATGAACTAAACACGAGAATGTATCACTTGTCAATATATTGTTGCACTAAAACATTCTCATCAAGGTGGGGATAAATGGGAAATGGTATGGATATAAAAACAATTAATATTCTAGTGAAAAGTGAGTCACTAATTAATTGAATAATATGGGTAACTTGTTTATATGCCACAACCAAATCAAATTAAGATCTAAGTGAGAACCAAGTTTGGAATTTGATACTAACCATCTCTATCAATTAATTTTTTTGTTGACAATTGTAAATTTTCATTGCCTGTCATTTTACCTTTAAACAAAAAATATTAAACTAGTAAAATCCTTTACGAAGTCATTCTCATTCCAAAAAATATTTGAGGCATTGAATTTACACAATAAAAGTAGTAGTATCACATTTCATGATAAACACAAAACTATTAAAAAGTTAATTCACTAATGTAATGGTCATTTACAAAATCATTAGTTGTACCTTCTTTAGCACTAATAAGTTGAAACAATATGCAATTTAATTCATCGTGAAGAAAATAAATGAAATAGCCTATTAAATAGAATTTTGAACATTAAAGTTTGTATCAATACCAAGATTATGTGCCTTTTTACATACACATTTCAACACAATGTGTTTGGTTATGACAAAGTGTAGGTTATAAAACACAATGCATTTTGAAGCATGCAATTTGTTATAATAAGTAGTATGTGCAATGTGAAGCATGTACTGTGAAGGTTAAACCCTTATGCCATAATGTGCAGGTTAAAAACCAAAGAATATTTCAACACCTCAAATTTCTTATTTAATATAAAAGTAATTATCATTGTGTTTTATAACCTTGACCAGACTAAGCCCAAAGAAATAACATTAAATTGTTGCTTAAAACATTGTCCAAATAACCATACAACAAAGTTCCTACAAAAATCACCATTGACATAAGAAATAAATGAAGAAAACAATATAAAGGACTACTATATATAAGAAAAATACATCATATTATTGATGAAATGACTACTCATATAAATATAATTACAATCCCTCCAATTTCCATAAAGTTTTGAGTGGTTGCTCTAATTGCTTACTATGCTTCCCTTGAATTCTATCTAGTGAACGATTCCCAAGATTAATACTAAAATCTCTACAAAGTTGATTCATAATTACCAAAGTATATGTATAGATCTTCACTTTAACTTGGATAATATATGAAAGAAAAGAAACAGATTTTTGTGATAAAAGAGTGCACAAAACAATTCAGACACCAAGACTTTGAAATTCATTAATACAAGATAAAAACAAAAATAATGTTGTGAAGCAATGTATTCTCTAAATATACATATAAAATTTATTCTACATATACAATTCTCTAAATGGTTTATTAAAGGAAAATGACATAATTGTTTACATGGAAGACTAAACTCGGGGGCTCTACTAGTGTCGCCCAACCACTCTACAATAACAATGTGAGCCAGGACAACAATAACTGGTTGACATTAGGATTGACATGGCTCTGCCTGACATTCTACTCAATGACTCATTGGATGGTAGCGGCGATGCCATTAACCTCCAAGTGTCTTGTTGCCTCATTCCGCATTTCTACCACAGACGCCTTATGTGCATCCCTCATTTTCACTGGTTTATTTAGCTCCGCTATGTCTTTAGCACGTTGCCCAAACAAAAACCCGTGAAGGAATCCAAATATGTAAGCAAATATGTGAATTGTAATGTTTTTCTTTCCTATATTCTCTATAGTCATTTCTAGGTACAATTAAAATGTGATTGGGGCAAATTGCAAGATTTATCTCATTACATGCTAGTTTCCAAAAGGGTTAGGAATACAGAGCAAAATAAAGGGAAAAAATAAATAAAATGAATTAAAAGTTATGTTTGAGCATATATATCTATATGCACCTCGTCTCCTGATCAGATGGGAATGATGGCAGATGATATAGCTCTCTCTTTCCCCAGATTGAGTTGGGATTATAGTTGTGCCAGCCTCCTCCAACTCTATTCCCTACCTCGAACTGATGGGTCATTGCCCTTGAGCCTACTAAGTCCACAGTTTATCGATCCCATCTTAACAACTATTGCCATGGGGGAGGGGGAATATTGCTAATAGAATTTGCATTATAAAATCTCATTGAAGGAAATAGGCAAAGAGGCAGAGTATACAATCGTATGTCTGTTAAAGTTGTAAATAATAGAGCGAACTCTCACTGTTGGCAACATTTAGTAAATAGTAAGTTAAATCTGGTAGATCAAGCCAAACCCCTTACTTTGACAGCTTAACTGCTAACAAAAGACTGGGGTGTAACCTTGGCCTTAAGGGGGTCGGCCGTTGTGGTAGGTCCCCGGCCTTGACATGTTTACCCTTGGAGAAAATGAAAGAGAATAGTATCAATTTTTAATTAGTTCATATCACTACAGTTCGTGAAGCATAGATAATAAGGAAATATATATAAAAATAAAACAAAACATGTCTGTATAGCAGCAATACTTTATTCAGGAGAAACAAAAAAAATATTAGTAATGGTCGTGGCCTTCTCATGAAACTGAAACTGAAACTGAAGAGCCTACAAAGATGGTCGTAGCCTCTCTCATGTCTGCCATCGTTGAGAGCTAGACGGGATCTGTGCTGAGAGCTGGTGAATACCCAGCTTGCCTTCTATCCTCACGGAAGATTTTAATCAGCACCTTCTATCCTCACGAAAGATTTTAATCAGCACCTTAATCCTCTTCAGCACCCTCGCCCTCATCCACCATCGAGAAACTCTCTCGTCCACCATTTCCCTGCACGGCAAAAAGAAGCATTTGGGGATGTACGCGGCTGTTCTCTCGGCATGTCCATCGTTTTTAAAATTCCGGCTTTTAAAAATCCCGCTTCTTTTTTAAAACTCTTAAACTGAAATGTCCTTTCGTCTCCGTCCGTTTACTTATTCCGTAAAATCTGCCATCATCATGTCGTTGTATGGTGATGGTTTTATGTGATATCATAGACAGGCGTTTTGATGCGAGAAACGGGGCAATCAATTCACACGGGAACGGAATCCCTCAAACGGCAAATCTGGAAACACGATGGAGAGGTGGGGTTAAGAACAAGCGAATAGGAAGAGAGGGCCCGGCCACCTAAGCGGTCAACGCTTAGAGTGTGTGCTAAGCTTCCTAACATGAATAATACTTAGGTGTATAAAATCTTTTCCTCCATAGTTTGTCTTCACGCAGAGATTTTGGATTATAGCTTGTTACACTTGTATGTTGTCTTGTTCACATATAAAAACGCCATTTCTAATTTATGCAACAAGATTTTTTTCTGTGTAAGAAAACTAGTCTATCCTAGTTTGGGAAAGATTAAATTGGAATAAACAATAATTTAGTCAATATAGCAAGCCATTATAATGTCATCATTAGAGATGGTGGAAAATGATTGGTGTAGTTTTCTTTTGGTGTTATAGTTATAGGGTATTATTTTTTACAGTAGTTATTATAAGTATATGTGAAGAAGAAACGACAACAACATCTAGTGTTTTTATATATTCTTCTTCTAATGTGTGATGAGGTACAATTTGGGTATTTTTCCTATCTTTTTAATAGTCCTAATTAGCTTATTAGGTTCCACCCATCTCACAACTATATTTTTGTTGTCCAAACTCTTCAATAATGTTATGTCCTTATAAAAATCATTTTATTTAGTGTGCAAGAATCATTAATAGAAAAATATTAGCTTAAAAAATGTTATATTTATGTGTAATAAAGAATTGTTAACTACCTTGGATAGTTTGAAGAGCTTTGTGTATTCTTTATATGCATCCATTATAGCCCTTGTGGATTTGTATTTCCATTATTTTTGGTCTTTTCAATGTAAGAGCAAAATCATCAACATATTTTTTTAATTTTTAAATTCTATCTTTCAAATGAGATGTGTAAAAAGAAATAACTTTTTATAAAACTTATGCAAAAATCAAATTAAAGAGAAAAGATTTTGGATAAAGCTATTTGAATTTAATTTTATAAATTATTTTAAAATGAACCTAAAAAACATGATGTAGGTCATTAGAAGAAGGTAGACCTCAACTGAAGATTCCATGAGTAGATTGAAATCTATTGAAGATAAAAAAGAAAGCGTGTTACAACAAAAAGTTATTTTTTAAACAGATTTATATGTCATCATTTCATTTCACACGTCCAAACACCACCTAGCAAGCAAATTTATTGAATATTATTATGAATAGGAAATTCAGTACATATGATGATTCCATATTATGAAATAGACAAACTTTTCATCTAATCTTCACAATACTATGGGTACAAAATGAGTTGAGAGAGAAGTGCACCAAGTTTTTGCACAATCATCCTATGTCATTCCTTACCATAGCACTAGTGACATGTGCTAGTGGTCTTTGTCAAAGTCACGTGAGAAATATATATAAAGAGAATGATGCAATATGTCATCAATAACATTATTGCATGTTTGATAATAATGATAATATTTTATTATTACTTTAGACGCATAATCCAACAAAGACGGTAAAACTCAACTTGTGGTAAATTGTAATATTTTTTTTATCTATGAGGTAATATGTCATACTTTTAGTTATACTTAGTCAAATTATATATAGTCAATATTATATTTTTATTTGGTTGAAGAACCAATATGTATCATCTTAAGATGACTTCGTAGTAATTTGTATGATTAGCTAGAGGATATCTAGCAAAATATATACTATTTATTACTCTTATAGAGAACAAATTAAAAACCTTGCTTTTATATTCTAGAGTTCACCATTCTAGAGTAAGATACCCAATGATAAAATCTATAAGATATACATTTGTTAGAAAAACATGGATGAGAGCTTCTTGCAATCCTAAGGTTTCTATTATGAAAATCTTTACCTTGAACATTGAACTCCCATCTATTGAATATGAGAGTCTTGAGCATCTCAATCCACTTATTAACATACAAACTAGAGAGTAATAAATCTTGAAGATCATGTACAAGACCTAGTGTAAGTTTTGGGTTTGTTATTAAGGTTACCATAAAATATTCAAAAATTTAACTTACTAGAAATTTGACTAAACTTGGAATACCAAGAGTAGGCTGGCCTCTATTGGACATCATAGAGAAATTGTGTTCCTAGGAAGCAACATTTTATGAAATAAAGGTACAATAATATTAAAAATAAAAAAATTACCACATTAAATCATGAAATTGTACAAAAGGTGCAATCCTTTTACTTCATTCACCTTGCACATAAGTATATGCAATTAGATTAAGGATAGGTTTATATATGATCATATTAATTTTTCATGTCCAAACACTACCCAACAAGTAATATTTGTTGAAATAAACATGCAATAATATTATGAATATAAAATTTTACTATATAAAATCATGAAATAGTATGAAAGGTGTTTTTTTTTCATTTAATTATACCTCATTGTATACAATTAATGCAATTATATATTTATATATCATCATTCTCTCTTTAGCTATCATCCTTTTAATCGTCATTACAAGATCTGTCTTTCTTGGTGATGGGTCAAAATTATTAATTTTAATTAAGAAAGTGAATTTCACTACTTGAAGAGTTAGAGTACAAAAGTGTGTGCATACAAATACTTTAATGATGGTTTGACAAAGTAAATATGAATTTTGATATAGTGGTTAAAATTGGTAATGTTGTTCACACCATTTTGTGTTTGAATTAATTTATTATCTGATGTTTTATTATCCTTTCACTAGCTTTAGAAATTGTAAACAGTGTTATCATATAATATTGAAGTTACTAATAATAATTAGATGGATGATCATATCTTTTATATGCAATTTTTAAAAAAATATCATACAATTCTTCATATAAGTTGCAATACCATGTAGTCTAATCTTGAACATATATTTTGATAGGTACATTTTGGTTATAAAGATTGATCTTGGTCTTAAGGTCATATTTGAATTTGAAGAGAACATTATGATAGATAAGGGGTTTCTTTAGTAGAAGGCCTTATAATAACATTTTCATCTTGTGTTGAAGTATATGGAAAACATGGAGTTGTATAATTTGACGAACACTTGATTTGGAAGAATAAATTATGATATTTTTCTAGGTAGCATTAAACCCATGATCTTTCTTTATCTTGACACATTTTGATTATTATTTGGGCATGTTTGTAGATTCTATTACTGCGAATGTAATAGAAATAAGTTTTTTCAATTTAAATTACCTACAACATAGAAGACTCAAGTTGTTAGATTTAATTATAATTGAAATGAAGTATTTTTTCTATATCACATGTGTAGACACCTAAGATTTATCCTTTCTTTTTTACTAGTTTTCATCATTAATCCCATACCACCTCCAATATTAATAAAATATTTAATTGATTATTTCACCTTTCTTATGTCAACTAATTAATAAATTCTATTTAATTAAGTAGACCATCCTTAGTTAAATAAATAAATAATTTTATTTAATTAACTAATCTAATGTCAATTGGACAAATCATTGTGTTGAGGCGGAGGCTGCGTTTATAAGCATAAAATATGTTGTGGATAGAGGTTGCTCCAAAATATGGGTCGAAGGAGATTATTTAAATATCATAAATTATCTACATGACACTCATTAGCCTAGCTAGAATGTGGATCAATTAATTAAAGATACTATAATCATGTTAAGTTCTTGTGAAGAGACCCGCGTATCTCACATTTTCTGAGAAGGAAACTCATTGGCTAATTTTTTTTCCAATGAGGCTGTCAGGTTAAATGAGTATCGTGCATCGGAGGAGGGCTCCATCCTTCCCAAGAAAGCAAGGATCTTAATGAGAAATGATGGCGTGGGCTAAGTTGATGTAGTGGTGGAATTTAATCTTTAGTACCATCTCCCATCTCACACGCTTTGTGGGTTTAGTTTGGATTACTGGCATTTGGTTGTGCGGTTATCGCAAGGGTTTCCTTCTTCTAGTGTTTGTAGACATGGATATCGATAGAAGTAGAATAGAGTTGCACTCTTGTGTGGGCTTGAGGAAGAAAAAGAAGCTATGGAAGATTCTCCATCATAGGAATTTCATGCCTTTTCCAGAAAGGTTGCATGGGCATGACCCAAATTCCTCGGTGGAATTTGTTTCTTGCTAGCATAACTACAAGCTTCAGATAAAGGGCCTAGTCATGGAGGTAAATGAGGAGCTGATTCCAATGGTGACTCAGATGTCAATGGTTGGTCGTAAATTTTATAGACAAGAAGAGCAATGAGGAAGCAATGGCCCAATTTTTCATAGATGACGAGCATAAAAAATGATTAAGATGGAAAATTGGGGCTATGAATGCAAGTCCCTCAAGAAGATATGGGAAGATGTTGCATAGGTGATAATGCGCTATGTGACCGTAGAAGGCAAGTTTACGGCTATGCTAGGTCACCATTTCACGCTTTTAAACCATTTCAAGCATGGTTTGTTTATCTCTTTTTCATTTTTTTTTGTTATCTTCCATGGAAGTTTATTTCTATGCTCATTTAAAAAGGAGGGCTCCAGACCTCCATAAATGTCTTATTCTTTTAATCATGGAGCATGTTAACGCTCTCCTCCCTGCCCCTACTCTTAAGGAAAAGGAGAAGATTTTGGGAAAAGTTTTTGGTTTGTTAGGCTCAGATGCCAACATTGCAGATGAAGAGGAATGGAATGAAGAGGAAGATGATGGTTCCCCATCCCCTATGGCTACATCCTCAAAAAAGAGAAAGAAGGGTAGCCTTAAAAGCAATCGGAAAGCTAAGCGCCTTGCTCTTTTTGACGGTGAGGATACAGAGGTGGGCTTAGATGACTCCTCTCCTAGAAATGAGGATTTGGCTATTGGTCAGGGAGAAGCTGATGGTGGAGGTAATGTGGATGGTTTTTAGGAAAATGTGTAGGTTACAAAGACTAAGGATAAGTCGAGGAGAGTGTCCAAATGCATTGCTAAATTGAAGAACCAGGCTTTGAAAGTTTCTGCAAAGGATTCCAAGGTGATTGGAGAGAAGAAGGCTTCTGGTGAAAATATGTGACTCTCCAATTAATACCTTGCCCAATGTGGAGCCAAAAGAAGAGATTAAGAGTCAAGATGAGGAGGATGCAAAGAGGAAGAGTTCAAAGCTAGAGCCTCTAAAGGTATATCCCCTTTTTGTGGACTTTCCTTACCTCAATAATGATTCTACCTCAATGTTTGAGTTGTTGGACATGGCTAGGGCTTGGGCCACTTGAAATTTTAAGTTAGCTAAGTGGACTCTTCAAGAGTTCAATAAGATTAACATTAAAATAAGGGGTTTGAAAGAAAACATGAAGAATGTTCTGAAAAGGCTCGGTGTTGGACATTCTAATTGATAAAATTGTGGACCTTAAGGGTTCTTTCCATGACTTCAAATCCATGTGTGAAGAATGATTGGATGGTTTAGAAGCCAAGATTTTGAATACAAATGAAAACATTAAGAAGTTTCTCTATGTGAGCCACATGTTAGTGAAAAATAGTGTAGACTCTTTGGAAGTCTTGTTCAGAAAGATTAGTGAGCTTAGGGAGGACCAAGTGTATTTCTCTAAGCTAATGGAGAAAGAGCATTTGGCCAAAGGAAAAGGTAAAAAAGGTGTGAAAGATGATGGTAAAGGGCCTGTTGTAAGAGGGTTTGTTGATTGGAAAAATTCATTTGAAGCTGAGAAGAAAGAGTTGTTGGACATGATTGAAGTGCATAGGAGCCAGAAGCTTGAGGTGGCCATCACCTTAAGCAGATTGAAATAGTGTTCCACTCTCTTTTTTTTCTATTGTATGTTTTATGTTGGGTCTTGGTTTATTTCTTGTTGTTTTGTTGTTTTGATGCTATTGGGTGCTACTGTTAGTTTACTGTTTTATCTCTCATACAACACCCTTTTGTCTTGTTGTTTTTATGGTTCTGGTATGTTGCTCGTATCTTATGGTAATTTCTTTTAAGTAACATTTTGTATATTAAGTTGTAAAGGGTTTCAAGTCATTTCAAAACCTGTTTTTCCCATGTAATAAAAACTAATCTATTGTTGGAAACACAAGGGAAGACAACTTAGAGGGGGGGGTGAATCAATTGTCATAAAAAAATATACTTATTAAACTTATTTCATTGCCTTGTTTCTTCTTTCAAACTGGACCTCCTTCCACCAAATATGGGAATGGCCCTTCAATTTGATCTTTTGCAAACTTTACTCGTGAGGATCTTCAATCTCTCAAACTCAAAAAATTCCTCCATATCATTGATCCAATCAATATATTCTTCAAGATTCAAACTTCCACTGAAAGTTGTAACCTCCATTTTAGGTCTCTTTCCAATGCTTGAGATTGCTTGTAGAATCCTTCTTTCTCTGAGATCCATTGGATTGTACTCTTCCTCTTCCAATTCTTCTTATGTTTCATCATCATTGTCATCTCTTTCCTAGTGTGCTCTTCTTCCTCTTCAGACTTCTTCTTGCAAGGCTTGCATTTTCCTTTTGAGGGCTTTGATTTCATTTCTAGGTGGATCTCTCCCACCACCTCGGCCTCTACCTCTACCATGCCGGGCAAGTCTTGGAGGCATCTGAACTCAACCCAATAATTTCATACTATCGCTACCTCAAGTTCGATGCTTATTACGCATCAAGAACTCCCACTGATACCACTTGATGAAGGGCACCCCCCTACAATGAAAATAATAATACAAAACTAGGTTTGCACAAAAAAGAAATGATTTACACGATCACTACAAATTATAAAGAACATTCCTCTAATCGCTTCTAGGAATCTAGTGAATCAAAAAAATTTGAACTTACAATATGATATTCTATGATTTCTCGATTCTTTGCTTGCTTTCCTTGCACATGTTCTCTTGTGGCATTTTTATTTGTCACAAGATCTCTAGGTCAGCCTTGGTCTCATGTCGTAGTACTGTTCCTCACCCAATTAGCTTTCAGAATCTTCAGGTTGTTACATCGCAGTCAGCACTGGCCAATAGAATTATATTTCACAACTACAATGTGAAATATTCAATATC
>VDFB02185037.1:0-32197 GCA_007258455.2 Sequoia sempervirens | reverse complement strand
GAGAGAAAGAGGTATATAGGGATAGGTTAGAGAGAGAGAGAGGGAGGGAGGGAGGAAAGGAGGGAGAGAGAGAGAGGGGGGGGAGGGAGAGAGAGAGAGAGAGGGGGGGTAGAGGTAGTTCTTGAGCTCAAGGGAGAGAGAGTCAGATAAAGGGATGGAGATAGTGAGAGAGAGAGAGGTCTAGAGTATAAGAGATAAACAATGAGTGAGATAGAGAAAAAGAGAGAACAATGATATAACTTGCTAATCATTGAAATTTGACCTCCTGATTACTATAATTTGACATGCTAATTACTGAAATTTGACTATTTGAAAAATTATAAGATCTTCCAAAAACTATAATTTTCATTATAACTGGACAAGAGATTTGAAACCACTCTCAAACATCCTAAAACTATATATATAAAATATAACTTAAAGTATAAGAAATTAAATGTCCATATCTAAATGTCAACTTAAATTTTTATTTCATGTATATAGTTTCCCTAGCAAAGGCAGACAAAGAGACAAAAAATAAAGAGTTCAAAAATGTATTCCAAAATCCATGCTTCACATTTGGCAAGTGCCAAATTTGGTGCTCACCAAATGAAGTTCATCATTTAGCTAGCACTAAATTTAGTGCTCGCCAAATGATGCACTTCATTTGGCGAGCACCAAATGTGGCACTCACCAAATGAGTTGCATTTGGAAATACCAACCCAAAGGGTCGGATTTTGCCTTGGGCATCCAACCCAAAGGGTTGGATGACCATTTCATGCCAAGGACATGATTTTTTGAAAGGGTAACAAAACTTCACACATTTTTTATTGTGCTCTCCATAATGTTTGCACGACTTTCAATGCAAGCTTATAAAAAAAAGTGATGACGTTAAGCTCTCTCTTAGCTAGCTAGATATATATTTTTTTTACGTTTTGATTATGTTAAGGTTTTCATTTATAACTTCTCTTGTTAGTGCATCCACTTTTTGTCAAAAACCAACATGTGCTAGTTTTGGTATAGATTTTTACTTGTTCATTGAATTTTTTTAAAAAATAGATTTTTTATAAACTAGACTTCATTCTACACATAATGAAAAAGAAAATTGATTTTCAATTAGTTTTCAAAAAATTTATGGGGGAGCACACTCATATTTAAGCTTTTTCAGAATGTGTCCACTTCAAAAATTCATAAAATATTATATATTCATTAAAAAATTAGCCGAAAGAACTAGGATAAACTATATAGTGTTAGCTAATTTCTCATCATTCGTATTTTTGAAATTCTAAAAAAAAATTAATGAAAAAGGGAGGGGCCCACAGATGCTATGCTATTTTTTTTTAAAAAAGTAGGACCACTTTTGGGCCTCCCCTTTTTTGAAACCCTTAATCTTCATTATTTTCAAAAAAAATAGTAGCTTAAAAAGTAGATTCAAAGCACTACAACTCTTGTTCTTATTCCATCTTCAAATTTTGAGTGTAACTATCTTCATTTTCTTGTGAACATTAGACTTTGATGATTTCACAAAAAAAGTGGCATCTTAAGAGCCATTTTTGTGTCATAGATTGATGCACACACCCAGCTGCCAAATGATTTCTTTGTAAGTTATAATTCTTGTTGAATAAGTGGATGTTTCCTTTCATGTTTTGTAGGTTTCATACTTACCCCACTAAACAAGTGGTTTAATTCAGAAGCATTTCATTGTAAGCCTTACCATCGTATGCTCTCACCTTGCCCACATTGGGATTTGGGTGATCAAAAAGTGGAAGGTAATTGCTTTCAATTGATTCTTACTTATCTCTCACCCCTTTAAACAAGTTGGCACTTTAGATTATTGCAATGTACACCTTGCCACTGTATGCTCTCACCTTGCTCACATCAAGATCTAGGTGATCATAAAGTGGAAGGTAGCTTAATTCAGTTATTTATCATTGTTATTTTGGCTAGCACTAACACATGCAAAATTTGAAAAAAATTAAGGTTGGATTATTACAACATATTAGCGTGTTGACATGTTATAGTGTAATGTCCCCTTCTCAAGCCTAGTCAGTTGTTGCATTAGTTATCCTATTCTAGAGTTCTTGTAGGCTAATTAGAGGTGGTTAGGGGAATCCAAGGTTCTTGGAGAGCTCTTTGTTGGCTTTTTTCAGCATCCAGTGGTGTGTTGGTGTTCTATTAGCCCTCGGGATGGTGGTGATGTTTTTTGTTGCATTTTTGGCCATTTGGGTTGTTCTCCATATTTCTTAGAGAACATAGCAATTTTTAGTAAGCGCATATTTTGGCATCTGACATCCTCCCTCATCATTAATAGCTTCTTGGTGTGAGAATTTTCCATTTCAAATGTCTCCTTAGTGCTTTCTATAAGATGGTTGGAATTTCTTTTTGATGAGTAGGCATATATCTATATTAAATATAAAGATAGAAATACATATTCACAAAAAAAGGTGGGTGGTAGAAAGGCACACCCTAAGAGTCACATGGATAGAGCCCAAAAGTTTAGAGTCACATGGGTTGAGCCCAAAAAGCAAAAAATATTACAAACACAATAAAATAAAAGGTTGTCAAGCGGCCATAACAGTGCCAGTAGAGGGCGGAGGGTCCATGTCATCTGATTTCTTCCCCCATACATTAGTGGGGTTTGGAGTGACATCAGGCGGATCCCAACCTTCATCATCTTTTTCTTTATCTTTGTCCTCTCGAAAGGTGAGATTGCTAGATCCAATTGTAGGAACCATTTAGAAGTATTCATCCAACTAGAACCGCCACCAAGAGCATTACTAGAAGTCCACCTAGAAGTGTCATCGCCACCCCTTGTCGTCCCTCCAAAAGGCCATCCTAGGTCAGCTCGCAGAGGAGGAGAAGGTGACCGCCGAGGATGACAAGAGCCATGCCAAGGAGCTTGAGAGTAGGGATGATAGTCCCTAGTAGATCCACTTCGACATCGGCCCCGTGAAGGTGACCGACCTTGGGAAGATGTGGGTGAGGGAGGCATGTGCGCTATAATGTAAGGGGCCTTGCCCTAGTGGCCCAAAAGCTCTTGAAGGTGAGACAGTTCAAGCACAAATTTTCTTGCACTTGAATCTACAAAAGAACATTAGAGGAAATTATTGCTTTAGAATATAAAGAAACAAATTTATCAATTTGGTTGTGAGAAAATATGCAGGCATTTCTATCTTTCTAAATACTGAAGAGGATTTCCACCTTGAAAGTGTGCCAAATTTGGGTATACTTAATGGGGAGCCTAGGAGAGTCGCCCAGTAAAACCATATGCCAGGAAAAAGGCTCCAACCTGAATGGTCAAAAGAAGTCATGAATCTAATTCCATAGTTGTTGAGATCTAGTACAAAACCATAAGAAGTACTCATCCTACCCAAAAAAAGGGCAACGAGGGTTTGGAACCCCCAAGTGGACAAGTTGAGACCCCACAGGTAAGCCTTGGAAAATAACACACCAAGAAAAGTGGGTGAGTTTTGGCTCAACACTTGCAAACCAAATATTAGAAAATCATTTACACCAAATAGACATTGAAGACTGGAGATGCCATCTCTGGTTCAAACTGTCAATCATAGGAAAATGTGATGATAGCCACTGATAACCAAGCTAAGGCTTGTAATTTTTGAATAGTGTGTCTAGGTACCACTTCCAGTCCTTCCACCAAGGCGTAGTGGCATGAATACCCACCTTACGAAGCATCTCAATTGGAATAGCATTCACCATGCCATCGTCGGTTTCACGGTCATGGTTTTGAAACCCATAATGAGCACGCAAAGCCTCCCAAGGAAAAATATTCATAGTGGGTTTATGAAATAAGTGTTGAAGGGTTTGGATACCCTTCTTGTAAAAACTGGGAGCCTTAAGCCAAGGAAGCTTGGCCAAGGGTTGACCAACACTGGCAAACAAAGGAGATTGCCACACATTTTGTTCATTAAGTGAGATCCTATCACCAAAGCCAAAGCCAAACCAATAGAGCTAGAGCTTAATTGCTTCCTAGGCTCTCCAAATGCTCTTGGCCATGATAGTTTCCACAATTTATACTAGTTCCCTCATAACCAAGAGGGTTTGAAAGTAAATTCCCTTCCAAGAAGGTCTATGCATAAGAAAGTCAAACTGAATACAATGTCTTAGGAGGATTTTCTAGGCCTCATCACCAGTAAGTGCTATGATAATCCACTTGACACAAAGAAAAATCCCTTAGCATTGAGTGGAGAGAAGGCCAAGCCCACCAGAGTCTCTGGCTAGGCAACAAAACTCCCAAGCAATGCAGTGAAACCCTTGATGAGTCTCAGAAGAGGCCCATACAAAATCTAGCAACAACTTCTCAAGTTTAACATATGAGGCCTTCGAAGGGGCCCACCAGGAAGAATAGTACATATGAGTCGCTACTAGCACTTTTGAACAAATATAAAATTTACCAACCAAAGAAAGTGTCTTGGTTATCTAGAAAGCAATTTTCTGCTCAATCTAAGAAAGAATCGCTTGCCAGAGATCACCAAAAGAATCCTAAAAGGAAAAAAGAATGCCCGCAAATTGAAAGATTTCACTAGGAGCAATCCACTTCCAGCCATAATGTTGAATCCGGTGAGGACAAGGTAGAACAAACTATCTGCAGTACAAGGTTTTGTGCCATTGGATGGTGGAACTAGAAGTTAGGCAGAAAGTCTCAAGCCAATCAAAAGCAACTTTGACATTATTTTCCTCTTCCAAAAGAGTGAGAAAAGAATCATTGACAAAGTGGCCATTGGCCAGCTAGGCTAACAAATAAGGCAAATAAATGCCACGAACCTGCCTCTTTGACACAACATGAGCTAGTAAATATCCAACCCCTCAACAATAAGCACATAAAGTGAGGGGGAAAGCGAGCAACCCTAGCGAATGGAACAAGACAAACCAAAGGAAGGGGATTGGAGGCCATTAATGGTGATGCAAGAAAAGGTGTTAGAGAATAACATTTGCATAGCTTGTATGAATTGAGGACCAAAACCCAGGGCATACAACATGGAAAGTATGAAAGGCCATTCAATGCGATCATAAGCTTTAGCAAAATCAATTTTAATAAAAATAGCTTTTTGTTTGGAACATCTCACCCATTTCATACCTTCCTAGATAGCAATAATGTTGTCTAAGATGAACCTAGACTTAATGAATCTAGTTTGCTCTAGGTGCACAATCTGAGGCAAAAGATGGCAGATTTTCAAGGAAAGGGCTTTGACAATGATTTTGTAAGATACATTGAGGAGCGTGATGGGCCGTCAGTTACATATATCCTCAAGATCACAAGATTTAGGTATGAATTTATTATTTCCCTTATTAATAAGATTTCCTAAATTTTTAGAATGAAAACCTTTAAGGTAAACCTTATGTAGATCTTTTCCAACACAGTCCCAAAGGGCTTTGTAAAATTCACATGGGAAACCATCAATGCTTAGAGCCTTATCATCGGTCATAGTGTTGAAAACTTCTTTAAGATCTTCAATTCTGAGAAATTATTCACAAAAGGCTTTTTGGGCTAAGGAGAACCTATTTGGCACAACAACAAGACAATCTTGAAGCATTTGATGCCACTTCAAAGTGTACTCTTGAGTTGTGAACACCTGCTCATAATGCCTAACAAAATCCTAAAGAGTGTTAGGCAATTTGGAAATCACATCATTGCCTTCCTTGATCTGTTTGATACTAGGAGATGAGTGCTTGGCTCGAAGAGCCAAGAAAAATTCTTTCAAGGCACAATCTCCAATTTTAAGCTAGGGCAACTTGGCCTTGATTTGTGCTCCTCTGGCAGCATAGTTATTAACAACTTTTTTTTTATGCCTTAACTCTCCAAACCTGACTTACTGAGAAGGGGAAAAGGGGTTAGCTACCAAGGCCTCAGTGGTAGTACAAAGTTCAAATGTGGTCACTTCATAAGACCATCTATGAAAGATGGCTAGCTAGTGCCCATAAATGCAGAGAAACCTCACGGTGTGAGTTCCCACATCATTCCACCAAACAATCCAGCCTATATTGTGAGGTGGATTGCATTCCAAATTCCAATTGGTATGGATGTAGGCCAATGTGGGTTGGTGACTTAGCAAGGAAGTAATAAAAAAGAACTAGGTCCTGTTGGCACAAGGTTGCTTTAATTCCCATTCAATACACAATGTAATGGGATAGTGGTCTAACAATGTCACATTCAGTAATGACCTGACCAAAAGAGATGAAGAGCTAGAAAAAGAGAAAAAATATTATGCTGAGATCATGACCGCATGATCAAGGTGTTTATATATCTTGTCATACCTAGCTTGATAATTGCACCAAGTGTGCCAGAGAGAATGAGAATGGCAGTGCCCAATATTGGGGTTGAAAATACCCAATTTATCATGCATGTAGTACCAAGCCTCTCTTTCGCCGATTGCCCATCAAAATGGTAGAGTACCATCTTTATCGTATGCCACCTCAACCATATTGAAATCCCCACAAATCAACCAAGTTTCAATTGGCAATGAATCAACAATCCATCGCCAGAGGAGATATTTCAACAACATCATTTGAGGCATAAACATTAATAATCCCAAAGGAATGATTATCAATGTTAAGAAGAATCCAAACAAGTTGTTGTGTGGGGTCAAACCCATAATCAACCACACAAGCATGCCACCATGGGGACATGAGAGTGAATGCTCTGCCACTTCTAGCCTCATGTTTAGTACAATACATTTTATTGGCTAGCCAAATGGAACAACAAGCTAAAGAAAGCAAAAAAATAACTTTCACTTCTTGAAGACACAAAACATTAATACCAACATACTTCTAAAGAGTATCCCTAACATAATACTTCCTAGAGAGGTCTGTTAGACCTCAAACATTCCATGAGAGGAAATTCATGAATGAAACTCCTCCATATCATCAGAGTTTGGCTCCTCATCAAGAGGGGAGAAGCGATTCTGTAAAAAATTTGGTGGGATTGAACCAATTTGAATAGTTGGAGATGAATGTCTCTATTTCTCTTGCACATATTTTCCTTCTTCCTGAAGGTGAGAAGTACTTTGAGACTTCCTATGAAACCCTGACATGGGAGGAGACTTAGTCGATTGTACTATCATAACTGAGGCAGGCTAGGGCATAGCCTTAGGCCTTGGCTACATTGAAGTGCTATTTGATCCTATCTAGGCTTCCTTCCCCTTTATAGAATGGTTTGAAACTTCTTTTACTAGCTCAGGGGTTTTAGAAACTGTCCCAGAGCTATTAGACTTATTTTTTTGATTGGTAATAGTTGTCCATTTTTCCTCTAGTTTGGCGGCAACACTTTTCACCCGATAGGGCTTATCAACATCTTGTGGCAACGAGGGAGTATGGCGGACTACCATAGGGAAATCCTTAATCTTGTGGTCATTGAACTGATATTTATAACAAATATTTGGTAGATTAAAATAAGTGACCTTCTAGGTATGCTAAAAATAACCAATTTGAATATCAATGGACTCTTTCAAATATTGTGAAAGGTCCACTTCAACACAGACTCACTTTTAGGGCGAGCTTGAAAGAAGCTATCTGGTTCGATACAAATAACCCTCCCCAAAGAAGAAGCAATATGCTACAAGAAATGCACAAAGGGAAATGAAAAACTAGGAAACTTAATCTAGACTGGGACTCACAACTTGGTGTCATCTAAGATAGCAAAGTCCCAAGTCCATGGCTGGAAACCACCAAAGAATCACATGGGATCACCAGATAAAGAAAACCTCACTGAGATCATGTAATCCTGAGGAACCACCCAAATTAAAGATCATCAATCAGAGAAACGAGAAGACATTAGGCCAAGAATGACCATAAACACAAGAAACCCTAGCAGAGCTCATTCACCTTCATGGTAAATCTTTTCGTTGGAATTATTTTAATATTTACACTAGTTATAAAGTAATGCTTTAATATTAATTTAGTGTTAAATATTATAAAGTGAAAAGGTTGTTTCCTGCAGATGTCACGCCAAGGGGAAAGGGGGACTTAAATTTATTTAAAAAAACATTTTTTTTTAAAAGCAACGAAAAAGAAAAAAACACTTTTTTGAAAAAGCAACTTAAAAGCTATAAAAGGAGGTGTGGGGCTCTCATTTGGATTATTCAAGTTTGCACACATAACAAGATGTTGCTAGAGTGAATAGAGAAGTTATTCCAAGGATTTATCAAGGATGAAAACCCTCATCAAATCATTGATTTCAGATTTAAGAGATGGTCCTTAGCTGGTTGGAGTGATTTCACACAAGAATCGCCTTGGGTTTAAAATTTTTCATAGTTTGGGGTTTTAAGAAATGAAGATATTCAAAGTATTTTGAGGTGTAGATTTTTGGGTGATCATTTGCTATTATTTTATGAGTTTTGTTGAGTATTTGTGATATCTATAGATTGATATTCATTGTCCGTATAGTTTGAGGTTTGGAATGATTCCCTAGTTGGGTTGTACCACTCATATCTTCTTGGGATGGTTGTTAACAAGGTCTAAAATCATGTGAAGCTTTTCATGTGGTGATTCTCATAATAAGGCAAGTCATTAAGAATATTTTCTACTCCTTTAGACCTGCAATTTATGAACAACAGACCTATAATCATCCTTTCATGCCTTTTCAGACTTGTAACACTCATTTAATCTCATTCTTAAGGTTGTTACAATGTGCCATTTTCACATTGCAAACCTATTTCAAAGTTCCCTTCATCATTACAAGTGATTAGGTTGTTTTGGTTAGTGTTGGGTACAACTAGAAGGTGTAAATAAAATGGGTAGCTAATCATTTCCTTGTATTTCAGGTGTTTGAATGTTGTTGGGTAAGTTTAATAGTATTTGGTAATCCTTGGATATGTTCTAGATGTGATTGGAGGGTTTTTTAAGGCCTCTCCAATGTTATTTGACTTGCACCCTCTAAGTAGCAGTCCTGCTACCACTTGCACAGTCATACTAGACCTATAAGTTGACATTTCCTTGCTATTGAAGACTATTTGGTTAAGTTTTCTGTGTGTGTGAAGTTTTTGGACAACTTTGGAAGGTATTATAAGTAGCTTGGGAGGTTTTTCTTTCAGGTTTTCCATTGTTGATTATTTACAAAAAGATATATTAGATCTGCAACCTGTAGCTTATGTCATGATTCCTTGACTTACTATGATAATCCCAACTCCTAAAATCAAGGTACTCCTCTAATATATTGTAACAACTTATCTAATTGAATAAAATTTTAAAACAAGGTGATATTTTGTGTAATAATTTATGTTGAGCACACTTATTGGCAAAAAAAAAAAACAAAAAATATGTCATTACAATGGTATTAGAGCTAGTGATCTTGCCAACCTCTTGGTTAAGCTAACATTTGGTGAGTTATTCAATTGCATGATAGAGTTTCAATGGCTTCATTTTAGTACCACTTTTTGAGAGGTTCTAGAACAAAGTTGAAAAGATGCCTATAGTTGACAAGTCGATATGTGAGTTGATGCAAGAATTATCTAATCTGATGAAGGACCTAGACATTAAAAGGGGATATTTAAAGATAGTTACAAACCCAAACATATTAAATGAAGTGTGAAAGAAGATGAGAAAAAGACTCCACATCAAAGAACTCAGGTTGATCCTAAAATTGTAACAAATGAAGAAACTAGCACAAAGGAAGAGTCAAGAAAGAAGATGCTAGAACCAAAAATAAATGACAATGAAACTAAAATTTCAAAAGAAACTATAGAGTAAGGGTACTTGATTCCTTCTAATGAAGATAATATAGAGCCTCCTTATGAAGGAGAGTTAGACCATGGGGATGATTGGATTAAACAAAATGCTAAAAGTAACTTTCAAGTTTTTGATAATCTACTTTTTGAGATGGAAGTAGAGATACCTTATGATAACCCACTTTATGAGGTGGAGTTCCAAGATGTTCATGAGAAAGATGCCTCACTTGATTTGAATGATGGCTTGGAGCATGTTGAAATTTTCAAATAAAAAACTATTGATAATATTTTTGATCATTTTGATGATGTTAATGTAGTATATGAGTAGAGTGTTTTAATTCATAAAACATAAAGGTTTGATTTATAGAAAAAAATTGTTGAAGGTTATGCACTTGAATAAAATGTTTGGTTTTAGCTTGCTGCAATTCTCAAATCAACAATTGAAGGAAAGCAATTTGATTGTCTTTTAGGTCATAACCCAATGCATGAAGGTAATCATGAGAGCAGAGGATTGATGCTTTGTACTTTTTCATTACAAAGTTGTTTTCATCAAAGGAAGCATCATAAGAAAGGTGAAGGAATCCATGCATGTCTACACATAAGAGTATGGGATATGGGAGCTCCATTAAGATATTGGGTATCAAGAATAAAGGGTTTCCTCCATACAAGAATCATAGTTTGCAAGTTATGACAATAAATGATCTCTTATCTTGCCATGGCATTGAGTTCACTTTGGGTTAGCCTTGCATGGCACATGGTGTTGAATCTTGTATAAGTGAAATAACTAGAAAAATAGCTCCAATGAAGCCTTATAGCAACATGATCATGAAGGAATTTTTCCAATTGATTGTGGAGAATTTTTAGGGTTTGGATCATTTCAACAATCCATTGTTTGTTAAGAGGGTAACTATGCTTGATATTTTTGCAAAGTTTAAGTTTGGTTACATTATGCTAGATATTGCTCGTGAGGAAATGATGTTTGTCATGTTTCAAAACTTCCAGGTTGTCATTAATGATGTTCATACCAAGAATATTATAACCTACGCACACTCCATCATGTCATTAATTTTGTATGAAGATGATGATATCTCTAACATCTTGTTGGTTGTTTTGAAACTCATGAGACAAAACTTTAGATTTAGTTTAGTTGTCATCATTTCAATTAGCCATCACATAATTTTAGTTACTTACAAATAGGGGGATTGGTAAGAATTTTTAGTCAAGAAATGGACTATTTATTGGTTGGATTTTAGTGATGAAAAATTTCCAATCTTTCAAGGAGTGTTTTCAATCATTTCATTGCTCACACCTCCTATGCATATAAGAATAATTCATTATTGTAGTAGTTGTCCCAATTCCATGTTGTTGATTTTGATTAAATCAACTCATGAGCTGATTTATTTTGAGTAATTATAGGTAATGAGAACTTTTCAAATAGTGATTGATGAGTTATATGAGGATGTCATTGGTAGGATTCACCACCTTGTTGATATACAAGATTTCATAGCTAAGCAAGATATGGTATTTGTGGAACCAAGCTACATGCAAGATATGACATTCCATGATAGTCCTACCATTCGTTGCATCATGAAGACATCTCTACTTGTTATCTCAATGGTCAGGCACACTGTATGTAGAGAATTTGATATCATGAATCTAGAAAAATAGTTAAGTTTACATTAGATGTATCTTATTAAAAAGATGATTATAATAACCATGAGATTACCTTTTGGAAAGATACTTCATTATAATAATGTGTGATTTGTATTGGTCACTCTCTTGAGGAGGATGTTGAATGATGAATTCATGGTTTCCAATTTCCAATTTTTTGCTCTCCATTCATTACTAGCAAATGAACAATTATTTCCTTCACAAGTGGCAAAGTTTCAGTAGTATGCAATGAATTGTGGGAGAGTTTTTAGTCATGCTTTAGTTGTTTCTAACTTCCACATTGGTGATTAATGGTTGTTGAAATCATTTCTTGTTGCTAATCTTAATATTTTTTGTTGTTGTATTGATGATTGTTGTTGATTGCATTCATGAGGATTTTGATCTTGCACATTGTCCCAAAAAAATGAAAATAGGATTTTGGATCAGCAAGAGGATTGGTCTAATTTTGGAGTTGAGGATAATTTTCAGTTTGTTGATAATCCTTTGTTTGAGATGACTTATGACAGTCTACTCTTTGAGCTAGATGATGGAACTATTTCTAATTCTAGTGATGACAATGGAATCAATCATAGGATTTGGGATCCAAGTGTAGTTCCTAGTTGTGAGGTGTTGTCTCAGGATTGGGATTGTGAGGAAAAATTTAGTAATGTTATTGCTATCCACTTTCCAATCACTTTACATTAGACTATAGTTCATGACACATAGTTGTGTTGGATGGCTTCTTCAAACTAGCAGTTGAGTACTTTATGGTTGAGGTTGGTTAGTAGAGGTGATTTGATCATGGGAATTGGCTCTAAAACTACTTCCATACTCATATCTCCTACGTCTTCAGTGACATTTCAGATTGATTACCACTGCCCTTACATTTACCCATTGGTTATGATGACATATTTTCATGAGCAAATGGATTCCAAGCTTTGGCAGGCTTTAGGGCAGTTGGTTGTGAGGGTTTTTTCAGACATAGTTCATTTACTTATTGCTTCCACTATGGTGAGTAACATTCAATGCAGATACTTCATGGATATGGTATGCATATCTTCAAATGATTCTTTATTTTTTACAGTGGGTTAGGTGTGTTGGTGTGTTCATAATTATTCTTTTGACGCTTGGAGATTAAGTGTCGATGACATGATTTCAGTTGGAAAAAATAAAGAAATTCCCTAGTTGGATAATTACATAGTTTTTTTTACTAACATCTTCTTTACCGGTCATGTGATAGTTATTGGTTTGCTTCATTTTTGGGAAGTCATCAGGTGATATGCTAAGATTTATATTTTATGGTTGAGTAGATTTTATTTTTCGTTGCCCAGGATCAAGTCTGGCAAGGAGATTGTAGCTTTGAACTTCACTGAGATGCCTTGGCAGGATATGTCTCTTGGTATGGATTTCATTCCTTTTAACTATTTTAGTATGGGTTTTGATTATGATTACTTTTTTGGGTTCCAGGAGAGGAGAATTCTTTTTTGGTACAATGGTCAAATAGTTATGATAAGAGTGGCACAACGTCAGCATGGTGGTTCCTTTTTGAGACTAACTCTGAACCCTAGGATTACATTATTTTGTAGTTCAACAGATGTTGGGGATGAGAGATCCAGTGTTGACTTTTTCATTTTTACTCTTATGGTGCCATAGATTTGTGATTATGGAGAGTAATTTTCTAAGGAATTGAAAGGGTTCATGCAATGTTGTGTTGCTCTTCTTACAAGGTAATTTTAGGAGGTCACTTGTGTAGATACCCAATAGTGCAGTACTCCAAGAAGATGGAGCTATAGACCTTCTAAACTTATTTGGGATTTTGCAATCACATTGAGTTTCATTCGAGCTCGGCCAGTTTATGAGTTGGCATTGCTTGGGGATAAACAATTTTGGGGAGGATGGAATTTCATTTCTCCTTCTCAAGCCTAGTCAGTTGTTGCATCAGTTAGCCTATTCTAGAGTTTCCACAGACTAAGTGGAGGTGGTTAGGGGACTCCAAGGTTCTTGGAGATCTCTTTGGTGGATTTTCTTAATGTGCAGGGGTGTGTTGGTGTTCTATTGGCCCTCAAGATGGTGGTGATGTTCTTTGTTATATTTTTGGCCATCTGGGTTATTCTCCACATTTCTTGGAGAATAGGGCTATTTTTAGTGTCTATTTTTGCATCAAAGCATCTTCCCTCGTCATCAGTAGCTTCCTAGTGCAAGAATTTTCCATTTCGGATATCTTGTCAGTGCTTTTTGTAAGATGGCTGGAATTATTTTAATATTTACACTAAAGTATAAAGTAATGTTTTAATATTACTCTAGTGCTAAATATTATAAAGTGAAAACGTTGTTTTCCCACGTTGGATTCCAAGGGGAAAAGGGGACTTAAAGTTATTTAAAAAAACATTTTTTTCGAAAAAAACAAAAAAGTGCTTCTTTTGAAAAGCAATGAAAAAAGCAAAACACTTTTTCGAAAAAGCAATGAAAAAACAAAAAAGCGCTTTTTTTAAAAAGCAACGAAAAATCTATAAAGGAGGTGTGGGGCTCTCATTTGGATTATTCAAGTTTGCACACATAACAGGATGTTGCTGGAGTGAACAAAAAAGTTCTTCCAAGGATTGATCGAGGATGAAAACCCTCCTCAAATCACTAGTTTCAAATCTAAGAGATGGTCCCTAGTTGGTTGGAGTGATTTCACACAGGAATCACCTTGGGTTTCAAAGTTTTCACAATTGGGGTTTCAAGAAATGAAGATATTAAAAGTATTTTGAGGTGTAGATTTTTGGGCGATTATTTGTTAATATTTTCTAAGTTTTGCTGAGTATTTGTGATATCTATAGATTAATATTCATTGGTCGTACAATTTGAGGTTTGGGATGATGCCCTAGCTAGGTTGTACCACTCATATCTTCTTGGGAAGGTTGTTAAGAATGCCTAAAATCATTTGAATTTGTTCATGTGGTGAATCTCATAACATGAAAACTCTATTAAGAATATTTCCCACTCCTTTAGACTTGTAATTTATGAACAACAAACCTGTAATCATCCTTTCATGCTTTTCTAGACTTGTAACACTCATTTAATCTCATTCTTAATGTTGTTATAGTGCACCATTTTGGCATTGCAAACCTATTCCAGAGTTACCTTCATCATTAAAAGGGATTGGGTTGTTTTGGTTGGTGCTAGGTACAAATAGAAGGTGTAAATCAAATGGGTTGTTGATCATTTCCTTCCATTTCAGGTGTTTGAATGTTGTTGGGTAAGTTTAATACTATCTAGTAATCCTTGGAGGTGTTCTAGATGATTGGAGGGTTTTTGAAGGCCTTTCCATTGTTGTTTGACCTATACCCTTTGACCAACAGCCCTACTACCACTTGCATAGTCATACCAAACCTACAAGTTGACATTTTCTTAATATTGAAGACTGTTTGGTTAAGTTGAGTGTGTGTGAAGTTGTTGGAAATATTTGGAAGGTATTCTAAGTAGCTTGGGAGGTTGTTCTTTAAGGTTTTCCATTGTTGATTGTTTGCAACAAGATATTTTATATTTGCAACTACTTTATCAATCATTCTCATAACTATCACATTTCAACTTGTAGCTTATGCCATGGTTTCTTGACTTACTATGATCGTCCCAACTCCTAAAATCGAGGTACTCCTCTGATATATTATAAAAAATTGTCTAATTGAATAGAATTTTTAAAAAAGGGTGATATTTTGTGTAATTGTTTATGTTGAGCACACTTATTGGCAAAAAAATTTAAAATAAAAAATAAGGGGTGTCATTACATATAGGTGCTCTGAGGAGCATGATATGTTCATTGGAGCATATGATCTTCCCTTGATTAGATGTTAGATCATGATTTCATGATGTGTTCCTGATTTATTATTGGAGCTTTAACATTGATCTTAGGAGCTTGATGAGAGTGTTGTGTTGTATTTGGAGCTTAGCCTAGATTGAGTAGTTATTGGTTCTAATGGGTACTAGGAGACTTAGGTGAGGTTGGGAGTTCTCTTGGGATTAGAGACATGTGTTGAGATAGTTACACTTTAGAGGTTGCAATTGGAAGCCCGAGGACCCTACACCTAGGTTGGATGTGAGTTCAACATGGACCTATAGAGGAGATTTGAACTATGTGACTTTTTCTCCAAGAGAAGAGAAAACTATGAAATAACCCTTTAAAATTAAAAGGGAGACAAAAAATTAAAGTATATTATGATCTTTTGGTTAAAAGAGAGATTAATAAATAATATGTATAAAAACTCTTTTAAAAGGGGGAGAAATAATTATTTATTAAATAATTAACTCTTTGTGAAAGGGTGTGATGGTTTGAAAAAACCCCTTAAAAGGATATATAAGGAATTCATGTGAGACTTGGAAGGGAGGGAGAACATTCAAAGAAGAAGAAAGTGGTTTGGTAAGCTATGGGCATTGGAGAAGGGGGCATAGAGTGTGTCCAACTCAGGGTACATAGTACACTTGGGACAAACTTGGGCAAGGCTTGGTGTGCACTTGTGTTGAGCATTGTTCTGGTGAACCAACACTTGTGTAGAGCACAATAATCCATTGTTGAATGAACAAGAAAACTGAGGGGGGTGAATCAATTGTATCTTATCAAAACATCAAAACCCTCATTAACATTTAGATCCGCAAGCATTCATTAAACCCTTAATCTGTTATGATGAATTAACATGAAAAGTAAATAACGAAAATTGGAACAACTTTAACACCACGCACAAAAGAATAGCAAATTTACATGGTAAACCTGAGGGAAAAACCATAGTGAGGATTAGCTCACAATATAAGTAATTGCAAAACCAGTTACAAGGGCTCACTGCCAGAATATGACACACTATCTAGAAAGGCTCACAGCCAAGGCTCATTGCCAAAGTAGAAAAATAAGATAGAGAAGAAATGTTACACAGAGAACATGATCTCAATGCAACAAAGATTTCACTGCAATAGCTCCAACACTTTCATAGTCTGTTTGAATGATTGTAGACACCTTTTCATTGCATCCAGTAATCTAACACTGCTCTAATGAATTTCACATTACTCACATCATACACTTTACATTTTCATCTATCTTTACCTCCAACAATTCAACTCATACTTATACTGTCCTTGACCTTGAAACCCTTTCCAAGGTTGAAAATGCACCTCAAACATGCAAATTCAAATTAGGTCAGTGCCAAAACAATTTCATGGTGGATAGAAGTGAATGTAGACCACATCAAAACTTAATTGGGACCCAAATAAACAACACCACTTAACCACACGCTACCACAAACAATATTTATCCTTTGCATGTAGTGTAAACACTAGGTCAGTCGTTACTCATGCAAACACCATTAAAATTTGAAGTACACACTTCCTCAAACCAAAACATGACTTGTGAACCACACACCATGCTTGAACATGATCTAGACTATTCCTCAATCATCCTAAAATTAAACAAACTCCTTCGCAACAACTTCCACTTGAAGAATGTATAAATCCAGTACACTCAAACTACTCTTCCATACATTATTACTTGAAAATTTATCTTTCAATGCACAAAATATTAAATCCTCTTGATTGAGGTAAACTACTGGCACCATCAACACACTTGCAGAATCGCAAGACCTGAAGCATAACTGAGGAGAAATGCAAAGCAAAAACATTTCTCCCAAACACCTCTACAATGCATAGTCACACACTGGTGAACATAAATTCTATTGTTCAACAACCCAACATACCATCTCTTGAATATAACATCTTTGAACACCTCTCACCAGCATATCTGAATCACATAGGTATATCTTCAACCTAGAAGAAATGTGGAGCAAAAGCAGAACATCTCTTTGTAACTCAAAACAACATTGCAACACACTATTTCCTCTTTTATCAAAATTTCTCAAAAGCACTTCAAAACCAAGCACCAGAGATGCATCCACAACATCTTCATCACTACTAAATCCATAGATAGAAGCTTATCAAAGTAACACTAGAGGTTAACACCAGTAGCTTAACTGATGACAACATAATGCAACTAATCAAAACATAAACAACACCAATTGTTCATCTTCAACATCAACCTTCCTCAACACATATAGTTGACACCAATGACAACACAATCTTGTTGACATGAATGAAAAAACCAATCTGTATATACTTGCAACATCCATTGTGTTATAAAAGGAATTGTTTTCCTCCTAAATTGTTCCATAGTGAGAGCCAATATCATTGATATCTTCTTGGGGTAAGAATGACCTTTCTGACCTATGATTCAAATAAGTACTAAGCTCAATTCCAAGATATTTTTAATTATAAATGAGATGGAGTTGGTTTAATTAAATTCTTTAATGTTGTTATTTCTTCTCTTTTAATCATATTTATATTGTTGAATGCCAATTTATGTATTGTTGATGATGTTTTAATGTGCTTAAGTGTTAAACTGGATAACATTGATTAATTAACATTTTTTTATGTATTTATATCTAATTTATAGAAATAATTTAGAATCTTTAAACTTAATTAATAACATTAATAAATCCATTGCCAAATATATATTAAAATTATCCAATTTTATACTTGGAGAAAAGTAGCATTACAAGATTGTTCTTCGAGTGAGTCATGATGGCTTGGTTATCTTGGAGGAGCATTCTCATTCCTTACTCTTGGTCTACTTGACATATTATCATCTGATAGGTATTTTCCCATTTTTATCTTTAGATTCATTAAATATTTTTTTTCTTTGATTTCTCATGGACATGAATCTTGAGCTACGGTTATTTAGTTCTAGAGGATTTATTTGAGGAGTGTTTGGTATGTTTATCTCCTTGTGCATATGAGTTCATTTAAGATATCATTCATTGATGAGGATTTTAGGAGATGTAATTGAACTTATTCACTTGGTTTGGTAATGGATTATTTTGATTGATCTTCTTTTCATTTGAGATGCATGCATCTTAGTCATGGTTAGATGTGGATAATGCTATTCTCTTTGGTTTTTTTATGAAGGAGACCATACTATCATAGCTAGGATTTTAGAGGTGTGTGTAGGAGGACAAGCTACATGTGTTATGATTCATAGGTTCTCTCTTTTGTCTTGTTATTCTTCTTGGATGTTTGTATTCACATGATATTGGATTTGAGGTTTGTGTGGAGCTATGGTGGTCACTATGTTTGTGGTCATGTGTTAACTCTCTCCGTGGTTTTTCCCTTATTGGGTTTTCCACGTAAATTTGGTGTTCTCTTGTGCATGTGTGTTATTTGCTTCATCTTTCTTTGTTGTTGATTTGGTTAGTAGTAGAATTGTTATATCTTTCATTGCTAAGGATTGTTGAAGTTGTTGAAGATTCAAACTGCTATATCCTTCTTTGTTATTGTTTTGTTTGAAGATTTTGATCTAATAAAGAAGGTTGTATTGTGCTAGAAAATTTAAGTTTTAAAAGGGATTAAGTTTTTGATAAGACTAATTCACCCCCCTCTCAATCTTTGGGTGTGTTCAACAAATGCTCAAAGATAAATGTACCTATGCTTGATAAATGACAATGATAATGCTTGATAATGTTTAAAAATGCTTGATAATGCTTGATAATGCTTGAATGTTTGATAAATATTAATCATAAAATTTCTAGAGAGATCTTGACAATAAAAGTGTTAGGGGGTTTGAATGAAATGAAAACTTCTTATTTATATGTTTCACTTAACATTTGATCAATGGTGGAGATCTTGATTTGCAAGATTAATACATAGGAAAATTCAAGATAAGGTAAGATCCAATTTTTGAATTTTGAAGGAGGGAATTAAAATTTAATTAATTCAAATGATAGTTTGGAGACAAAAATATTTAAAAGAGAAGTGTTAATTATAGAGGAAAAGATTTAATTTAAATAAATTATTTAATTTACTTAAAAGTTTGAAAATTATTTAATTATAGAGGAACAAAGATAATTTGAATTTGAATTTGAATTAATGTTGGAGAGAAAATGATAAGAGATGAATTAATTAAATAACTAAAATTATTTAATTAATATAGATATGATAAAAATATTAAAATAATTAAATAATTAAAAAAATTATTTAATTATTATGGATAAAAAGAGGAAAATATTATTTTAAATAAATAATTAAAAATTCTTTAATTAATATAGATATAAGAAATGAAAAGGAAACTGATGAAATGAGAAGATGAAAATGCATTAGCCATTTTTAGGTGTCTACATTATTCACATGATATTGGAGTTGAGGTTTGTGTGGATCTATGGTGGTCACTATGTTTGTGGTCATGTGTTGTTCGTGTTGGTGTGAATAGGTGTTTTACAGGTCTGTCTAGTCCTATTTACATGTTAAGTCCACTAAGGTTTTAAGAAGGAATCTTTCTTATTAAGCATTAGTTGTCACCTATCTTATCTAGTTGGATTTTATTTAATGCTCGTGCCTTAGTTCGTTTAATGTTGGCTCATGTCATTTAATATGACATAGTCATTTAATGTTGGCATAGTATCACACCTTGCCTATATAAGCAAGGCTTCATATGTACATTGTAGCAACAATCAACAATCTGGTTGCCATATTTATTTTGGTAATCTTGCATCCATAATCATAGCATGGTATTTCTACCATCTCTCTTGTGAAAGTTATTTTGTCTTGTAGGTGATCCTGGGGTGTTAAGGAGTTCACCATAAACTCCTACATGGTATCAGAGCTTTAGTGTTGTAGAATTTTTCCCATATCTTAGGGACCTATCTTGGAATGAAATATTTATTGGGTGAATTGGGGTCTTGAGAACTTTTGCATTAAATGTAGGGTGTCAGAGAATGTCAAGTTTGACTTTTGTTTCGTCAAATTTTGTTATGTTTTGACTAATCTACAAGGGTTTGAATGAGAGTTTCAGTTGCTAGACTTGGGGGGGAGCTAATTTTTTGGAGCATTTTGGGAGAAAACCAACCTCGCCATTGCACTCGAGAGGCCCAAGAACTTAAGGATTGATTGTGAAATTGTTGAAATTTGAGATTTTTTGTCAAGGTGTGACTTGGCAATTTTTTTAAGCTATACTAGCCATACAGATCCATACTTGGCCATACCGACCATACCATACATCTTCAACAATTCCAGTTTCTTCCAATCGCTACACAATCGACATATTCCCTGGCATTCAACATATTCTACGTACCCTTTGTGTACCTCCCATACTCTATTGGTGTAATATTTTTGTAGGTCAAATATGTCAAATCATACAAAGTTTGTCAGTGGTACGAAATTGATTCTATATCGTAGGTTTTAAACTTTACAAATTTTATTTTATTTAAAAAGCTAACAATTGCCAACCCTAAGTCGTAGGGGCTTTAAGCCCCACGGGTTCTGCCCTGCAAAGTGGGTTATGCCCTAGGTAGCATGACCTATGGCCTATCGCCCCCCAAACATCCTAGCCTCTAGTACCAACATTGCTATTGGGTGTCAGGGTATTTTATTTTTTCAAAATTCACAATAAGCGGTCGTATTATGCGACCAGGAGCCTAGTTTTTAGCCCCAAAGGGCTTATTTTGAGCTTCGTAGGCCTAATAGGCCTTTTTTCAAAATTGTCATAACTTGCAATCTAGGAGGTGAAAATTTTCAAACGAGATATCATCAAAAAGCTAGATTTTCCTATTTTATAGTGGTGTAGGTTATTTTTCATAATTTTGTTGTTTTATGATATTTATTACTAGTTAAAGTCAGATCTTTATTTTTGGCTCCTAAGCTCATAACTTTTTGTCATGATCTTTGATTTTCACGATTCTTGCAGCGTTGGAAAGGTATTAAGGAGGTCTATCATACCACCCATGCAATTGTTTTTATATCTTTCCCTGGTATATTATTATTTTAGATTTTCCTCAATGGATATCTTGGAGATTACTTGGATATTTTGATAGTTGGGAGGGTGCAATTTTGATCTTTGCACTCCATTTCAGTACTAGAATGATGTTCTATCTCATGTTGCTTCATTTAGATTTGAAAGGGTTGTGCCATATCACAAGTGTTTCAATATTCCTTGGCATCAGATCTACTGTTGCTTTATCATGATTCCAACCTGATTCCTCAAGTGACTCTAATACGGTTTATAGCATCAAAATTATCTTTCATTTGCTTGCCTAATTAAGGATTCAAGTGTTACTCCACTAGTGTGCTTCCAATGTTTATTTGTAACAAGTTATTTCATTTAGAGGGAGCCAAATGCTCTCTTCTTTGTCCCCCTTATGGGGGGCTATTTTCCTCGAATGAGGTTTTGTCCTCTCATTTTTCATAGAGGGCATTATTTTATCTTATCTCTCTTTTGGGGAGGAGTTTTATCCCACTAGGTTTTGGTCTTTTCTCCATTTGTGAGAGACTGCATTTGCATATGTACATGAGTACCTAACATGGCCTCATAGCCGAGACCCATGTTTGTGTCATTTACATAAGTACTCCTTAAGTTATATTTAAGGGGGGTGTTGGTGTAAATAGGTGTTTTACCTATTTAGGTCCTATTTATATGTTAAGTCCACTTAGGTCCTAGGAAGGAATCTTTCTAGTTAAGCATTAGTTGTTACTTATATCTTATCTAGTTTGATTTTATTTAATGCTTATGTCCTAGGTCATTTAATGTTGGCTCATTCCATTCAATTATGACACATTCATTTAATTCTAGTACATCATTACACCTTGCCTATATAAGCAAGGCTTCATATGTACATTGTAACAACAATCAACAATCTGGTTGTCATATTCATTCTGACAATCTTGCATCCATAATCATAGCGGCATGATATTTAGAATTGCCATCTCTCTTGTGGAAGTTATTTTGTCTTGTTGGTGGTCCTGAGGTGTTGAGGAGTTCACCATAAACTCCTACAATTCATAGATTTTTTATGACAACATGGAGGTTCCTTGATCTATTTCTTTTGTTGAGTGTGGAGAACTTGGGAGAGTTATGGAAACTAGTGGTGAGATTTGTTTATAGATTTTGCAGATCTTTGTGGATGTTCCCTGGACTACATGATATTGGTTACACCTTTTGTGTGATGCTATTGTTGGATCTTTGGATGCCTTGATCATTTTGTGATTTAACATTACCCATGTAGTGGGAGTTCTTGGATGTATATGTTCTTCATTGACAAGTTTGATACATGGAGCTGGTGATTGCAATTCATGGGTTGGATATATTGATAGTATGAGGTTTACTTATTATTCAATGTGTATACCTTGGTTTTGAGGCATGGTTAGTTGGATGTGTTAGAAACTTGTGGTTGTTATTTCAATTATGGTGATTATTTCTTGACAATTATTGATGCATATTTGTTACCATTATATTTAGTCTTTGTGTTTGGATATTAGTTTGAGGCTGAACTATGCTTCTATGTGATAGTTAGTGTAACATCTCTTTGGACGAGGTATTATCTTTTGTGCATTGACATGATGGAGGATGAGAGGATTCATGCTTGAGATGGTGGTCACCTTGATTCTTGTTCAAAGTATCTTGATGGAGCACATTGAGTACTTTGATTCCTTAATGGTACATGTTGACTATAAGAATTGTTTCCTTGTTGATGTTTGAGTTCACTTTTTTACCCCTTATGCAATATATACAAGTGATAGAATTTTAGAAAAAAGTGTGATGTTCACCTTGAATGATGTTACAATGTAGTTTAATATTATTTGTGGTGCATCTAGGAGGTCTAGGGATGTGTGCATCACATGAGTTAGACATTTTTGGGGCCACTTTATGTGTTTTATGTAACATTGGAATAAATTTTTAATGTAGGTTTACACATTGGAAAATATTGGTGCCAAAAATTAATGTAGGGGGAAATGGCTTTGTAAGCTCATGATACTAGTCATATGGTTTATGAAATACCATTTAGTGTTTTATGCAAGCTTATGTCTATAAAAGAAAACACATGTGTAGTTGTCTAAAGTTGGCCATTTTTGGGGTTGGCTTGTGAGAGCATCTCTTGCGGGTTGTATATGTGAGGTTTTGAAGCATGACATGGGATGTGTGGTTATATGCTTGTTCACATGGAGTGCATGTAGATAGCTTATGTGTCAGGAGTATTCATGGAGACTCTAAAGGTGTATTGAAATGATTTTATTGCCAAATAATACATGAGTGGTGAACTATTTTGTAGGTTGGATTTTTTCCCTTTTGAGAGTTTTCCAAAGGTATATCTTGTGTCATCTTTGATGGTACATTGTCTATTCTTTTGCATGTGGATTATGAATACTTGTTTGCATGATTTTCTCTATTTTGGTTATGTAGAAATTGTCATGGATGGTTGAAAATTTTCTTTCACATCCCCCCATGATTTCAAAGTGTACACAAGGCCTTGCTTAAATAGGCAAGGCGAGAGATAGGATTAGACAAGATCATGACAAGTGTCTTAATCTTATGGCATGATACAACTAACATAACAAAATTAAATGATCTAGGACACTAGAAGTAAATGATATAAGATAAGATAAGATCTAATGGCAACTAAGATTATAGAAATATTCCTAGGACTTAAGTAAACTTAACATGTGAATAAGACCTACTAGGTGAACTAGTTAGGTAAAACACCTTGTTCACACCAATAATGAATTCATATGCTAAAATAACATATTCCTTCCACCTATCATAAGCACATCATAATCTACTCACCAACTCAAGAATTTTAATTTGGATTCATTCCATTCAAAGGTGTCTTGTGATGTGTTATAACACATGTCATAAGTTGGTCAACATGTGTAACTCCCTTTTACAATGCTTTTCTATGTCTGATATATTTTTATGTTTCCAGTATAGGAGGCCCAACTTTTGAAGGCCATAAGTTTTGATCTGGGACATTGTTGGAGCTCCCCCCTTCGCCCCCCTTTTAAATTGTGGAGCTCAAAAATATCTACGCAACATAAGTCCCTAGAAGCAATGCTAAACAACCCCAAAAAATATTTTTCCAAAAAAGTGAAGTCTATAGCCTAATACTTGAGCTTTTATGTTTCATGGTTCAAAAACCGTTCTTCATTTATTAACATTAAGAGCAAGGTTGATACACCTTTTCTCATAGTCTCCACTATACTCATTAGCACCACCAAATTTTCCTTCAGATACACATCAAGTGAGCTTGTTTTGCAGGTATAAAGGTCCTATTCTACTAATAATAGAATCACATCACCGTAATAGGATTACAACGTGATTAAGCCAAAGATGTTCAACTTCTCAAATTGTAGTCATCTCAACTATCTAATTTAAAATCCAATTCCAATTCTTAATTTGCAAATATCTATCATAATGTCACATTAGTCCATATCCACCTTTCATTGATTTCAAAGTATACAACCTAATCCACTTCATTTATATTTTTAACACATTTAACTTTTATCTTACTTAATTTACCTCAATAATTGATCATTTTAAACTTTTAATATATCTAAAATTACTAATTACATTTAACTTATTGTCCCTCTATATATATACAGGGTAATTGGAGGGTGAGTGCTCCACAGAGTTCTTTCTCATTAGAAGTCCATCAAAATCACAGTATGAGAAGAGAGACCTTCCTTCGCCACTGTGAGTCTCTAGAAATGAATATAAGTGGGGTACCGGGAGGATGCGAGGTCCTTGCCATTGACAAGGAGGACGTAAGAATTGAGGTGGTTGGCACTATAAATAGGATGAATGGAAGACATGAGAATTGAGGCGATTCTCCACTGAGAAATTGGATGAATGTGGATATCATGGACAATACGAGGTGCTTGGCATGGAAAATCTGGATGCGTGTTTTTCGGGGCGGGACCCACCAAATCTCGACGGGGATTCTTTAGGACGAAACAGTTATGGCTTAAGCGACCTGTTCATTCATCCTTACAAAATCACACTGCAGCTGCAAAGCTCCATCTACATCTCACAATGTCCACACGCATGCGCACAGTCGCTGTCTTCGTACACACCCCTCTTTCTTCAATTAATATTAATCCTCGCCTTGTTCCAAAAACTCTCTACTACTTCCCCGCATTTCCTCAAACTCAAAAAAACATTTGCTTAATTTGGGGTCTCAGCGGCTAAAGAGTCAAGGGTTCCAGTTCTATTCTCCTCCTACTTCTGCACATTGCACCAGTGCTTTTGCTTCTAACAATTCCAGTGAAGCTCACAAAATGTCGGCTTACTTGGATGGTGATGAAAGAGTACGACGGATTGCTGCGGCTATCCGTGTGGTGCCGAATTTTCCGAAGCCTGGTAAATCATATTTCTCCCATCTTCAAACTCTTCTTTAAGTAGGTTTACCTCTGAAATTTCAGAACTGGCAAATACTTTGCCTATGTCAATCGGTTTGCAAATAATTTTTAAATTTACAAAATTTTTCAATGTTTTTATAATTTTGAAAATAATTTCTATAAAATTTAACTTCAATCACTAAATTAATAATAAATATTTGTTTCTGTCAACCATTTTATTTTTGTTTGAAATGAAAGTCTATAACACAATATGCGATAACATCAATTATTTAAAATAAATAAATTATTTCAACATTTTTATTTCAAACTCTTTTAAACAAATTTGATACAATATTTTATAATAAATTTGTTTAAAAGAGTTAGAAATAAAAATGTTGATTATATAAACAATATTATTGCAAGTTTTAAATTTTTTTAATAAAATTATACAAATAATATTGTTATTCTATTATTTTTAGATATTTTTATTCTTATTATACAAAGTTCAGTAAGTTCCATTGCAAATAAGAAGGCAGTTACAAGCCACTCCATGGCGCATTCCCTGGTATATCTTGGAGCGCTTTACCACTGAGTTATGGGCGACCTTCATTGTTTGAAATGTAGAGCTTGTCATATAGAAGATGTGTATCTTGAAATATATCGGTAAACCTTGTTATATATAGGACATGCAACTTATAAATATTTTTGTGCAGCCTGAGATGTATAACCTAAATATTTCTGTGCGCCTTGCCATATCAGACCCCTCTTTAACCTTTCCGTTTACACAGTCATTTATAAGATGTGTAACTAAGATATTTTTTTTGGCATCTTGTCATATGTAAGATCTGCAATTTAAATATTTTGTGTAACTTGCCTTATGGTCTTCAGCCTCTCCATTCACACACCGTTAAGGTATTCCATTTCAGGTGAATCTTACCTAAAATTTTAGCCTGTTGTATGTGGATTAACTGGTTACATGGCCTACGCCGGGAAATGAAGGGCTTCAACTAGACTCACTGCCGACTAGGCTGTAGGTTTACATTAGAATAATTACCATATAAAAAATATAATGAACGAGAAAGTTTTTTGAAAAAACTATGTAGATTTTAAATCAATGTTCGGGATAACATTCTTTAATTTAACTCAGTTCCTTTACTTAATTACTTTAAATGATATATTATGAAGTGTGATCCAAAATTGATACAAAATCTACTACATATTTTTTTTCCAAAAATCTTCTATCCAGTTCGTGAAAGCTAGCATGTGTAATATGAATGGAGTAGAATAGGAACGATTTTTTCTTGCTGCATACCAACTATGATGATGATGACGACGACTTTTTGAACAATGACTGGACCCAACCCCGGAGGACCTCGCTCCTCTGCAATCTGAGTCATATTTTTGTTTTTTACAGTATCACATGGTTTAATATATTTGTGTACCGTGTCAATTGAATGATGTAGAAGATGAACGACGATGACTTTTGATGTACTCCAGCCAAAATTGGTTTGTAAGGCTTATCAAATTGCATGTATTTAGACAGAAGTTTGTTTCTACAATGTTAAAATTTATTCCATCAATGTTTGTTTGCCATCATTTGGGAATAATAAATAATTTTTTCATTTAATTTATTTATTTATTTATTTTTCTGTATATTTTGGATTCCCGATTAAAAAAAATTATTTATCTTTAAGTAGTCAGTTTATCCTGATTTTTTTTTTCAGAATCTTCTAAATAAGCGACCACAATTTTGATATGTTATCTTTGGCCTAAAAAGACATTAAAAGTCATCTTATATTATTCGAAATGGTTGTTTATAAGCTTCTGACCAAGAAATTTCATAGAAAGTTCTGGTGTTCTGATGTTCAGGAATTATGTTTCAAGACATAACAACCCTGCTTCTGGATCAGAGGGCATTTCAGGACAGCATTGATATATTTGTTGAAAGATACAAGGATAAGAATATCACAGTGGTTGCAGGTAAATTCTACATTTGGTACTTTGCTTCATCAAAAGTTTGTTTTATAATTTAGGAAGATCATGCTATAAAAATGTACATTCCTCTTTGGAAATTCATCCCTTGTTTGTCCTCAGGATGGGTCCCACAGATTGATATAAAATGTTGAGAACAAATAAAGATGTTGCCATGTTTTCTTGAATGCTTAATGGAATGGATGCGTTTTGTTGTTTATTATATGTTTGGAAGCATTTAAAGAGCAAAAATACTTGATTGATATCTCTATTGTTTCTAATTATTATATTATTGTGTCATATAGGCATATATAGTATGTTGAATGCGACGTTGGCTTCCTAAATGTTAGTTTTCAAATTTCTTTGAAGCATTGGAGGAGAATTTCGTTTATCCACAGTTGTTTTAATTTTTATGCTTGAAGACAGAACATAAACGCAATATTGTATAACATAAGCAATGGCTTCTGCTAAAATTCTCTTTATTCAAGAGAGGACATAGGAGCTAAAACGATGCTGTGGGCAAACGATGAAATGTGATGAAAATGATGAACCTCAATCAATATAGAAAATGGAAATATTCTTAGAATAGGAATTCCAACCTCTAGGAGGGTTAACTGGCTTCTCTATACAGTATACAGGGAAAGGAGTGAAATACGTTGCCCGAGTTTAGGTGTAAATTACAACTGTTTGATCAGTATGGTTGAATTTGTGGTTCTGGTTTGTTATAATCATTTGCTAGGTGAGTACAGGATAAGGGCTATACATATGCAATTCCACAGAACTATGTGTATGCTTGTGTAATATGTTTGTAGAGGTTGAGAGAAAAAAGTGTCCTACATAGTGTACGTGCAGGGCCTGCAGGCCTTACCCTGCCAAAAAGAGGGAGAGATTCATTTTACATTCTCTGCAATCGATGCTTGTTCCCTCACCACTTCATCATGGCATGCATGCTTATAGGGAAGGTTTAATCCAATTCTTATTCCATTGTTATAGATCACCTTTCTTGCATCAGTGCAAACTTGCAAATTCAGAGATTTCTATTTATCTGATTATAGTCAAACAGGAAGATGGCAAAGGTTCGTAAGCTGTCCTATTAAACCCATTGGGTGAGGACTGAGAAATGGCCATCACCCTGTTAGTTTTATGATCAGATTTAATGCACAGAAAATTAATTTAAAATCAGACACAAGACACAGCAGATACCCTGGGAAAACCCTCCTCTTGAGGGAGAAAAACCCAGCAACAATTATATCTCTTATATATATGAGCAATGGCAACAAGTTACATTACAATGAGGCCACACACAAGGCCAAAGATCAGCACCAACAAAGGCTGTAAAACAAACTAATAGTCTGATCTTCAATCTGCACTTGAATAAACTCTCAATCTGCTCCCATATTAATTTGCACTATTCTTCTTGAAGAGCTTGCACTTAATGGAGAAGGAGATCGAACTTGCTTGATACATAAATGAGAGAAAGTGACCTTCTATATATACATGTTGCTTAGAGGGGTCGCACCTTTTCAAGGACAAGGTCGGCCACCATAAAAATAATTACAAATAATAAATAATAATTACAAAGCAGGTCGGCCATCTTAGAGATATGTTGCCATTAAATAATCACAAATAAATAAGGAAGTATGAAGCCCGAAGCTGCAATAACATCAACACACCCAAACTACATGCCAAGATTTAAGCAGTGTCATTTGACTTTCAAAACTAGGACTCGATTCCTATTCATAATTACATGTACTAAGTTATGGGTTCAACTGATATGGTCCTGTTGTGACCTATTTCACACATTGACCCATTGCAAATGGGGACCCTCGGTGGTTTGCTTTTAGGGTTTAGCTATGAGTTGCAATTTCATAAGCTTTGTTGCTCCAAGAGTTTCAAGTTAGAGTCTGGAGTCATCACTCGAGCCAAGTAGAGAATTCAAGCTTGAAACTGTGCTTAAACGTCATAGAAGTGCTCAGAAGACCCGAAAGATGAGGATCGCCTATGCTTTCACTCAATTCTGACACTTACTACTTTTAGGGATTTTGCTTTTTTGCTTTTTTCTTTTTTCATTTTTGGCACTTTTGGACCAATCTGGAATTTACTATTTTTAGAAAGTTGCTTTTTTTGCTTTTTCTATTTTTAGTAAGTTTCTATTTTTAGAAAGTGCTAGGAGTCAAAAAGCATGTAAAAATCAGAAAAATCTAAAAAAATCATGAGAAAAGCAAGCAAAAATCAATCAAAAGCATGCAAAAATCTGAAAAATCAAGTGAAAATCAGACCTCCAGAAGAAAAAGCAATGAAAAATCAACCAAAAAGCAAGAGATTCATGGTGACCAGCATGAAATCCATGGTGAAAAATTGCCTAAGTTTGGTGAGGTGCGCCCAAGAAAGTGGAATAAAGTCTTCCAAGTCTGCCCAGCAATGGAAAGGCATGGAGAAAGTCCGCCCAACACTTGAATAGGAGATGGAAAAACATTTTCCAAGTCTGCCATCAAGTGGAGAGAAACTTGAGAAGTCCGCCCAAGCCAAAATGGAGTAAGGAAAGCCTTAAGGAAAGTCCGCCATGAAGCATTTGGCATAAAATTTGCCAAGTCCGCCATAGAGATGAGGAAATAGGAGATGGAAAAACATTTGAGAAGTCCGACTTGCATTATGGAAAGAACTCACCAAAATCCGCCCTCACCTTGAATGGGAAATGGCAAGCTCAATAGGAAGTCCGCCAACACTTGGAAAGAGAAATGACAAGCTTATTGGAAAGTCCACCCTACCTTGGAGATAGATGGCAAGGCATGAAGAAAGTCCGCCTAGACATTATGCCAAGAAGCTAGAAAGTCCGCCCTTGAAGTCTAATAGAGAATATCTAAGGCATGAAGTGCCTAAGGCAACTTGTCAAGAAATTCACTAAGTCCACCTTGCATATGGAAGAAATCTTGGAAGTCCGCCATGAAGAGAATATGGCAAGAAAATTACAAAGTCTGAACTTGGAAGGGAAAAGATATAAAATCCATGGAATTAAATGAAATTCGCCAAAATAAACACAAAAAATACATGGATAAATGAAAATATTAAAGGTTAAAAAATAAAAAAATTCATATGTTAAACCTTTAATTATTTTCCAACACTTAGCAAAATTTGAGCTCCAAAAGATAAATTTGAAGATTTTGGATAAAGATGAAGATGGCGACTAAAGAAAATTAGAGACTTGCCTTGATAAACGAGGAGAAAACGAGTCTAAGTTCGATGAACTTAAGAAAAACCATGAAACTGCTAAAATGGATTGAGCTTCTTAACTTTATAAGGTGTTTTCAAGTCATTTTCAACTCACAAGTTCGATTGAAGAAGTTAAGCTCTCTCCAAATTGAGAGATAGAAATTTCAAGAGATAGAATTTTTTTCGAGAGATAGAAATTCTGAGAGAGAGAGATAGAATATTGGAGGTTAAGTGGTTTTCAGAGTTGAAGATCGAAATTTTCAGAGGAATAGCTTGCTTTTTTGGCAACAGAGACAAAATTTTTGAAGTTCAAAGCTGAATTGCCATCCAAAGAGTATAATTCCAGAGTTTGATGGAATTCTTCATTTTTACTTCTGTCTTTATTTATCCTCACCAAAAATTTACTAAGTGTTTTTACTTTTGGCTTGATTTTTCGCAACCTTCAACAAGTTGAAAGTTAGAATTTTCAGGGAGAAAATTTAAAGAAAATCATAATTAAAAGTTTTAAAATTAATACATTTTCTTTTCTCGTAGGTTGATAACCACCCTTGGAGAATCTTCAAAGAAAGTATAGATGAAGTTTGCGAGCAAAGGAGTTCAACAAGAATCAAAGATTAACTCCAAATGGAAGAACATCATGGATACGGACCTCAGACACGTTGACCTTGAGGAATTCAAGAAGAGAATGTATGGACTAAATGGACTCCTGCCAACAACAATTGGCCGTTGGATGATGCAGAATGGAATTGTTCAAGTAGTTTGATTTCTTCCGGCAGTTGAATGTGCTGAGTTGATGGTCGAGTGCACTAGACATTACAATCCACAAGAAAGACAGATCATTGCTCCTGATGGAAGGATTTTGGCACATCTCGGAGAGCCGGCTATCCAAGAAGCATTCGACATTCCTAATTACAACAGGACTTCATATAAAACCAAAGAAGAGGCAAGGGGAATTTCTGAAGATTGGATAGATCAGTGTGCAATCGTCATCAAGAAAACATGGTTGGAAAAGCCAAGGGCTTCTACAAAGAAAATGCCTAAGAAATTGCGCCGGACAGACTTCAAAGAAGACTACGGTGATATAATCTTGCTTTTGAACAGGATAATGGGCAGTCCTCAAGGCACACCATTCAAAACATGGATGTACTTTTTCATCAACGAGATCACCTTAGGATTCAGAATGTTCAACTGGTCGAGGATGATCAGTGACAACATCCATGAGCAATTGATGAACTTGGAGAGGACTAAATCGTTCTATATGAGTTCCTATGTTATCTATCTATTAGCAAGAGCCTATAGATATTCCAGATTAATATGCAAAGGCGTTGTAGGCAACAGAGAAAACGAATTCAAAGTATATGAATGCTACCCCCAATTGCAGTTATCTACCAAATCTCACTTCAGAAGAGCGCATGATGCATTCCTGATGTACATCACGAGGATATTGCAAGGAGGAATGCATCAAAGGCTGACTCATGAAGCTAAGAGCCTTATTAGCAAGTACGGATCCTGGTATATCCAGTTTTCGAGATTCA